>SNQN01013557.1:0-12921 GCA_008642245.1 Bassia scoparia | reverse complement strand
TGCTCATGAGATATCTCACTTGGTAAGATAAAGATAAACAAGTTTGAATCACAAGATGAGACAAATTATCTGATGAATGGCATTAATTAGCTAAGGCATGTCATGATCATCTCATGCCATGAGATAAAATAATCTCATRGATGAAAATACTCWCAAAAACATAACTATAAAAGAAAGTCYACAGCTCATACCCAACTACTAAAAAGGTAATTATTTCAAGATCAAATAAATAGTAAGGTAGAACATACCTGTAGGTGACGAATCAAAGGCATCCCTTTCTTATGCCGTTTCTCCCTCCAGTGCTCGTATATGCTTTTAACTGCTTCAAATGGACCAACCTCAGCCATAGCCTCCTCTAATTCAGCTAAACTGAAGTGATCACGTTGTTTAGTATATGCAGATTTCTCAAAAACACCAATTGTCTTCTCAAACATCTCATCAGAGACATCCCCACAGCCCCTCTCATTGAAATCTAGGCCTCTATGTTTCATCACCCAACGCTCGTCATCACTGTCCATGTCATATAAAACACGGGATGGATCCATAGCAACATCAATATCAGTTTCCACCTGTCGATAATATTTAGGGGAAGGCCGAACAAATGGTACTTCAGGCACATTATCATCATTTTCTTCAACCAAACGAACCCCAGGAATGGGGATATTTTTCACAGAAGCAGCACGAAAATTTCTATTATAACATTCTTCATGCATCTCTTTYAAAAGTATCCACTGAGACCGATCTGGAAACTCCAATATCCAATCCTTTCCTCCTTTCCACATCATAACATGAGTATAACGATTAGTGGTTCCTGGCTGCACAAACTGATGCGCTTTGTATGAATATCTTGTGCCCCCTGACAATTTTACAGCAAGCCTCCATTCATTGTGATCAAAAAGCTCAAGCACAATCCTTGCCCCACATTCTCTCCACCCTCGATCACCCACAGTAACCAAAATATTAGCTTCACAGGACATCAAATCCATATTTCTTTGAGAAGGTCCAGAAGCTTCAGATGTTTTCTTCTCACTAGCTCTTCTAATGCGTCTGTGAGAAAATCCTTTAGAGTGATGAAATTTGTTTCTCGGGCTAGTATAATCCTGTCCWCCCAGTGGCAGAGAATATGAAACCTGAGTTCGTGGTTTCTTAGGTCCCTTAGTAAAACCATTGCACAGCAAGTCTTGTTTTSTATCAATCCAACGGGGAGAAACATGTGCAGAAGCAGAAGAGCAGGAATTAACAAGTTTGCTCCTGTCCAAGATAATTTGYGAAGCTGTGGCGTTGGYGCTGCATACCCCATCATTGGCATCCAAAGCTAAATCACTAGGGTTTTGCAGAGCAACATCAGTATCTCTTTCAATGAGACCAGATGATGGGATGTCAATGGCCATACCACTCAAAGGACCGCCATTCACCTTATTATCAACTTTACAGATATTCTTGTTGAGGTCTAAAGGCAGTTCAGATGAAACCTTGTCTTCAAACTCTACTAATTCTGCTTTCCCATCTTCAAGCTGAGGCAACTTGTCATCCACCTTTTCTGGAAATTCCTCATAGCTGTTAGAAGGCTTAGCAGTCATTCCTTCAGAGGAATCCACTGCAAGATTGCTGTCTCCAAGATAAACYTTTGAACAAGAATTTAACTCAGATWTACCAGTTGAWACGACCAGTGAATTATCTTCCCTTGCGAGTGAAGACAATTTACAGTTGTCTTCAGCTAGAAACCCGTCGACACCCAATAAACCATCTTCAATATCTGGATGATCAATCAAGTACACAGGATCTTGCTCCCTAAAGCTGGAAGAAGGGATGCTGCGTTCCATTAATAGCCTCAAATGTAGACCAAGAAAGAATGTAGGTGCAGCAGTAAATGAAAGCGCAAATGAAGGAAGTCTTCCAAGTTTTTCGTCACTATCATAAGCTAATCGGGTCAGCTTAACACAAGCAGAGTGCCTAGAAGATATGCTAGCTCCACGGCGTGGAGATATCCTCCTTAGGTTCTGATAAGATAACAATCATTGCATGTTAGGATAACCAACAGTAACTAAACTAAAATTGACTTGTCAACCAACAACTAGACTTGCATAGATTGTTTGAGGAAACAGTAACTAGAAACAAATACTAAAATAGATGACAAGAACCTGCATAGAAATATGTAATTGCAGAAAGAAATCCAACATCAACAGACCTGATACTTCTTTGTGACATAATCAAATACACATAATTTATCCAACCAATCCTTGATTACATCTAGAAAACATATGCATGCACATCTTTGCAAAAAAAATTTACAGAAGGAAGCACATATATAGTGCTTTTGCTGCACAACCTTGTAAAGTAAAAAAGATCCACAGCAAAATGGAACTTCTAGAAGGGTCATTATTCAGCATACAGGGAACCTAATGCAGGTATACCATTCAAAGTAGMAACAGAAGTGGAAGACTAGAAATAAAAGATTGGGATTTTGCATTTTTTTTAAATCATTTACCTTGACTGGTATAACRGTCTAAGTGAATAAGTTGAATTAACTTCTAAAAATACTAAGCCACCAACAAAAAGAGTGAAGCAGGAGGTGAAAAAAACAGAAAACAATAAGATTGTAAGAAAAATTATTTCAAAAAAGTGTATTGGTCGGTTACATGACCATAAACTCAATTGTAAACTGAAAGACAGAGAAATGGCAAAAACCACTCAGACAGAAGATGAACAACCAGTCGAGCAAAAGCAAACCCCGTCAATTTTGTACCAACCTTATTCCCACCAACAACATTGGCAAGTTAGATAATGATCAAAAGTCAAGTAGAAATATAGAATCCAGCTCAAAGTAACCAAACACACAAGACAAGGCACCAAAAACATATCATTTGACGCGTCCCAAACACAATACTACAAACAAGAATCTCTGAAAGTTGACTACGAATCTTTTATCCTCAATGGAAACCATACAAAATATACTATCAAAAAAATATATTACTTCACATGTGATGGACATTAATGTTAATAAAGTTTAGTTGCATTCATGTTAGCCGAAATTTTCTAGCGTATCATTTTCATTAAAAACAAAAATCTGGGTCCAAAGTGGGTTTAATGCGCTCAACGAAATCAGCATAAAGATAAACTTAGGTCCTGTTTCTTTGACTTATTTTTCTATTGGTACATAAGTTCATTTACCTACTCTAATATCTTTCCTCTCTAAAATTTATTTCAGTTAATTCAGTAAAATGTTTTAAGTAGTCCAATTAGTCCAAAGAAACAAGCCTTATATATCAATCCTTACTTACTAGAGTAAAAGTTTTAAACTCATATAAATTTTGATTCGGATTGAAATTCTTAAAAGTTAGGCAGTGTTTAAGACCTACATTTCCAATAAAAAGATTCCATTAAATTAAAATTATAATAAATGCAAAGATGTTTATAATTCCATTGAATAGATTAGTTGTCTCTCTACTAGATTGTCCATAGATGTCAATTCTAGTCCGAGCATAGAGCACTGGCAACAATTCCCTAGTATATAAAACATCAGCAAGGCTACATATTTTCTCATGCCCAAGGTGATACTGCCCCACTAATTTCTTAAAAAAAAATAATATTAAATATCTCATATCAAAAGATCATTCCAACCACATTTGATGACAAAAATTGCTTAATTTCAAAAAAAAAAAAAGGTAGAGTTCAATTATAAATCTCACTAAAGGATCTTCGGAAGATTTGTCCAATTACATCATTCTATCCAACTCCCCAACCAACACATAACAGTAGACGCGAGGACCTTCAATTTTGATACAAAAAATTGCAAATTCCATGGCATCTATACCTCCAACAGGTATGAGCAACAAGCAAATTTGTATAAATGCAATACCGCAACATTGCTATTTTGCACTGACATTCCAATATCTGGGTATAAACAACTTAAAAAAGGAATGGACACAAAGGTGCGATATCACCATAGATGGACGAAAGTTGCAAATACATTAGGGAAAAAATTCGTAAAATAGATAGAAGGAAAAAGGGTCTACATCACTGAACGGAAACTTTGTTATTCAACTGACAACAGCCGTTTCGGAGTGCCTTAATGTTGTCAATAAGTACATTCAGATGGAGGAAGTTGCTACGACACAGCAATGCTCTTCAGCTTCTGTCCAGGTACAACCATTTGGAATCCGCTAATGCAGAAGTTGTAAAATGTAAACACAAGTTGCTTTTCAAGATACTGTAACCAGTAATCGGAACCTGAACTGAGGTCACAGGCAGCTGCTGATCATCTTGCATTTCTTCTGCTCAGTTTGACAAATTCAGACAAAACCAAAAAAACTAATGAACAGCCTGCTTTCATGCATCCTTCAAAAAAGAGAAACCGCAAACCGAAACATTGTCATAAACAGCATCTCCAAATGGACCATAGGCCATGTCGAATTAAAATACCATGTTGAAGCAAAAACATGTAGTTTGCAGTGCAACTACACATGTGTCCTAACTGGCAAAGGGTTCCCAATCAAACCTTTAACACTCTAATCTAGTGACAGGAATAATCAGCTTCAGAAGCCCAGAAACATCAATGTCCCAAATAAGCTGTCCTTGCTCAATTTGGCAGGTACCACATTCACCAGTCAGCAGTGACATGTCAAACGCTTTCTATGAACAACAGAATTCAGGCACAATCCTACATATTCCGGGCTTATCTGGTAACTTGCACAAATTCCCTTCAAGTAATGTAGAAGGCAATTGTTTTCTTCTGTGAAACCGCCTCCTATAATAAACTACTGGAGTTCTATCATTATTAGAAAGAGAGCTCTCTCCATTTGGCTTCCTCTCCCTTAAAGAATCGCTTGAATTATTCAGCAACGCAGAACTGCAAGGAAATTTAACAGCATCACACCCAGAAGAACCCACTTCTAAGCTTCCCCGTGGTTCAACTTTCCCTGCAGAAATGGTAGGTGATTGCCCTTTTGCAGCTCCAAGCAGCGTTCTCTTTTTCTTCCTTATTCCACTTGGAGGTGATTTGCGATGAGTGGATCGAGCTAACCATGAAATAATAGGCTCAGACTCCATATAGCTGCAACTAGTCTTGTCGGCATCAGCAGATTCACCGTCTTCTGCCTTTCTTGAATGTCCTTTTGATCTTTTTCTCCCAGTTTTTTCAGGCACCTCACTTGGTAGTAGTAAGAGCTTGAATCTCTCGTGTTGAAGGTCAATCCATTCTTCTTCACGATCATCATACTCAACATGATGACGTTTTTCTTCTTGATTATAACCAATGACATGACCAAGATACCATCTCTGATCCAATGGCCAGAATACCTTGATCCTCCGATTAAGTAACCAATAGGAATCCAAATCCCTGGACACAACTTCATAAAAATGACGCCGTTTTCTTAAAAGCCCCTTACCTTTCTCCTGATCTCTAGAACGTAAAATTCTAGCTTCAGCATCACTAGATGCAATATCTAACTCATCTCTAGAATTTGGATGTTCAGTATCCAAGTCCGTACTGGAAGAGATCAATGCTGAGAACCCATTCCCAGATGACAATTTAGAACTCTTGCCACCAGTAGAAAACCCTGTGCAACTAGGATCAAAGCGTGATGAAAGCATCCTCGCAGCATTCTCCTCGAGATTCTCCTCGTCATCCTGAGAATCGTCACAAATCCTGCTCGGTTTATCCAACGGCTGCTTAGCTTCCGCTGTCAACCCAGGACTTCTGGTTCTAYTTTCTTTGACTTTCCTATGATTTTGTCTAGCTTTTTTTGTCACTAAATCGCCATTGCGTATAGAAGATTGAGAATCTTCTCTTTTCAAAAGCTGAAGCAAGTCAGGACTACTAGACCTATTTTCCTTGTGATTGTGAGAATTCTTTCTTTTTTTCACCTTTTCTATGACACTGCCATTAGAATTACCCTCGGATTCACCATGACATGKCAAGTTGCGATTAGCACTGCCATTCTGTGATAAGGTACCATCTGCATTTCCGTTCAATTTTACTCCTTCAGCTGAATTTGCTTTACTGCTCAATGCTCCTTCCTGCTTGGATACGATATCAACCTCAACCTTCTTTCTTCGGACCAAATCTCGAGGGCGCTTGGGTATATTAAGATTAACGGCCAAGTTAAGGGAAATGCCACCTAAACCAGCACTGCAACTATCCACTCTTGAATCCTCCTGTGATTCCGGCTTGCCTGAGTAACTAGACGTAGAGTTTAACCCACTCTTACGCACTTCATCAGCACTCTTCTTGTTCTTCTMGTCCTTTGACAAATTACTCAGCACCACGGCCTTTTTACTCTTTTTCCTAGCCTCATTTTGATCATCAAATTCTTGCTTCCGCTTCAAAACACTACTGCTGCTGCCACTACTATTGCCCGAACCACGCTTTTTAACGGCTGAAACCCAAGGCTTCTGATCATATACCCTTTGCAGCCCCAATGACATAGATTTCTCAGCATTTTCAGTACCATGAGACTTTTCTGCTCTATCTTCCATTAACATGCAGTTAATATTCCCAATATGACCCAGAATCCCCAACCTACATGCCCACCATTCATGTCCTCACCATGAAATATCAGATCTGACACCATAAAATTTCACAATTAAAATGCAATTAATATCATCAATCAATAAAATTCAACCGATTTCTCAACATTTCAATATCACACACACGAAAGCACTCCAATGCAAAGATCTAACCCCTAAAATGCACAAATTTTAACAAATACAAACTCYAAAATCATTGAATTAACATCGCATGCGACGAATTTACAGCAATAATCAACCAAACACAGAAAGTTTATCGTTACCTTAAACATTGAATCACTTTTTTATTAAAATTTTACGAAGATCACCGTTGAAGTCCAGAAATTAGGGCTAAAATGAAACGATTTCCGACGTTTTCCCCAATTTGATTTCACGAAATTCGCAACTAATTAGGGATTTTTCCAGATAAAACGCAGAGCTAGGGTTTCGTATTTGCGTCACATATGAGAGAGAAAAAAAAATAAAAGGGAGAGTAAAGAGAGTTTACATTTGAAAAAATAAAAACAAAAAAGTGAAAAATTGAAATATAGAAAATATAATTACAACTAGTAAACAATAATCTAAACGTTCGATCTTTGATCAGACGCGTTAAAAGGGAAATCAACGGCTGAGATCAACAAGATTAGATGAGGACACGGTTGAAGAGAGTTAAGCTGAAGATCGATCAAATTTAGTAATTCATTTATGAGAACTGATTTTCCAGGTTTCTTTTTGTGTGCCCGCACTAAAAATGACCTTAATGAAGTGGCTGTTACTGAAAATGCCATTGAGCTTTTCAAAGAAGGAAAAAAGGCGCTCAAAAAGAAGCAATAATAGTTCCTGGTACGTCGAGTGCATGAAGTGGTGCACACGCTTTTTATCGAATGACAGTGCATTTTTTTGATATGTCTTTAACTTTGCCTTTTGACAGTAGTGAATCGATGTGACGTGGAATAGGAGTGAGGTGCGTTAATGGTTACACGTGTATGTATTTTAGTGTGTAAACCCTTTCAACTGCACATGGTGATTAAAGTTGTGATGCGTGTTGACAAAAGCACAAGCAAGTCATTAATTAACAACCTCCTTCTCGGCCTGCTCTCCTCTTGCGGCCGATATCTTATAACGGAAGTATTTCGTTCAATTCTCTTCTTAAAATACATATAAATTAAAATTGCATTTCTTCATGAATGACAGAGAAAAATGTAGATAGGTAGGATTTTATTGATTCGTCTCGTTTGATATAATTTATCACAAAATAAAAAATACACAGTAACTACTATTTAATTGCAAATGACTTCATCTCATATTAACCAAAATACTAATGCTAAATCAACCTAACTGCTAAAAAATAATACTGGCAGCGCGCTTGGCCCCGGTTTGAATAATAAAAAAAGATTAATATACACACAATACAATTACCATACGTTCGGATAATGTTATTTAACGTATTTTTGTTGTATCTTAACATTTTTTATCTATACGAAACTCTATCACTCCAGGCCATTTGGGGCGAACAATCATATTTTATTCGTTATCAACCTAATTTTTCTTTATTTTTTCAAAAAATAAATAAATACTAAGCTTGACACAAAATAACACTTGACTCAGTGATTGAGCCAACTATGAGTCGTGCCTACCAAACGGCACCATGCGCCATCCCAAGCTTTGAAATCTCTCCATCCATATTCGTTGTATATTTTTTACTCATATCTAATCATAATCTAATCATCAATAAACCTACATAGCAACTCCACCCCTCTATTTTCCTCCCATCCTAACCTTATTTTACTAGTTTTTTTTTGCACGCGATGCGTGCGAGTGATGAGATGCATAATTGATGTAATTTCTTTAAATCTTTTTATCATAAAATTTATTTAGTAATTGTCGCTAGAACATTTAAAAAAGTTTTGTCACTCATATTATGTTAAATTATCTTACACAATGATTAGAATTGTTTAGATCAAATACATACAATATGATGAATGAATCCCTACAATGTGGGTAGCTATTCTACTTATTTAAATGAACATGTGATTGAATGAAATGCAAGAATGATATAACTAAATAAAATGCATAATAACAACATTACAGTATAAGGAATGATAATGAAAAATTGAATAAGACTTAAATAATGAAATTTTTTTATATTGGTTTACAGGACAAATTGAAATATGTGTAGGTGTTAAAAATTTATCAACTTTGATCATCCTCTATCAAAATGAAATTGACTGAAAATAAGGAGAAAAAGTTAATAAACTTAAAATTACACTTGCGAATGTTTGTTATTAAAGAAATTAAATTGTAGAATATCTTATAACAAGATAAATATGATGATCATATTAATTTCATAAATACAATTATAATAGAGTCGATAGTAAAAGGTGGAAGACTAAATATAATTGTAATTTTGGGATTGGTTTACATAGGGGTTTTATATAGAGTGGGTAGTGAAAATTACTACTTATCTTAGGTAGATTGATTAATTTTTTATTGATTGTAATTTAGATATAAATTTTAGGTTAAGATTGATTACTTTTTTAATTGATTGTTAATTTGATATAATTTTTAGGTTTGATTGAATTAATGTTAAATAACAATTTTACTTTTTAGTTTAACGTATAATTCGAAATCAATGTGATTTAAAGAAAAAGTTTTATTTATAAAAATACAAATTGAAATTATGATTAATACTTAATTATATTCCCTATCTAAATTAAAATTTATTGAATCAATGCTCTTAAATCAATATATACTATATAATTTAATTAACCAATATATTATTGTGTATCACGATTTTTTTAAAGTTTCGCATCAATTTTAATTTTTGACTATTCTTTTTATTGATTGAACAAAAACTTAATTCCAAATTTAGCTTTAGTTATGAATGTGTAAATAGATTGATTGTCATACTTTTTTTTTCCCTTTTAAATTTTGTGTTTTCATTTTAAATCATATAAGGGCAATATTGTATATTTCATAGGTGGGTACACATAAGTCCATTGGCTTATATAAGAGATTTATTTTTATTATTTGTTATTATATTATTATTTATTATTATATTTTATATTATAGCATAATAAATAGAAAAACATTTATTAATGTTAATAATTGTACTTTGGATAAAAATTTTAAGCATTCATATTGATTGTATACACATGATTCATTATTTTATATTAGCACAATAAACTTATTAAGATTATACATTTTAAAAAAGTTTTGCATTTTATTTAATATTACGTATTTTATTTAAAAAAGTGAGCATTTACTTTTATTGTCTAGGTGTTGTTTATATATGTATCCGATTAAGGATGCCAAAATTTTAAGGGAGCAAAAGAGATAGAGAGGAAAACTCATGTTGTAAGAGAGGGAGTAAATCTGTTGACTAAAGTACAAGGGATTCACTATTTGTCAATTTTCCAAAAAAGAAGTATTTCTTCCGTTTCACATAGTGGCTTACACTTCCAATATCATAAACTCTTAGACAAAATTTATCGGGAAGAAGAGATAGATAGAATGAAAAAGTGGCCCATGTGAGAGGAGAGAGATAAAAATAATATTTTGCTAAAAAAAGTAACAGTAATTTGAAACTTTCTTATATTAAGTGTACTACGGAGTAGTTTTTTATGTGCGCGATGTGTGCTTAAAAGTATCATATTGCAATTCATTTAAAATGATTACTTGGAGTATATAGTACGGATTTAGTTTGTTATGTGCACGCGATGCGTGCTTAGACTTATTAATATTGCAATTCATTTAAAATGATTATATAGTACGAATTTAAATAAATTATATTAAAAAATTGAAATTATTAATTTATATATAGCTAATTAGCAATACAATTTATCTTATTTGTAATTAATTTGTAAGTAACTATTACTTGAATTCAAAATATATTTCATAATATTTTAATTCAATTTGAAATATTGTTCCTTGAATTGATTTGTTCACTATTTATGTCACATAATAAATGTATTTTCTATTTTCAATTGAATAAGACAATGGGTAATTAAGCACATCAATTCACAATTTTTTTATTGAGGGTATTAAAGTCTATTAATCACATTAATTCATTAAGGGTACTATCGACTTTTAATAGGGGGACACCATCTTCCTCCCTTCCCTTGTATAATAGAGATCGAGTAATTCGAAATGGAGAAAGTAATAATGAACACACAAATCATTATTTGATATTGAAAAAAATAATAAAAAGTACCACATGATGCATTTGAGATTTTTAAAAAAAATAAAATGTGAGAGGAGAGAAATAAAAATAATATTTTGTCAAAAAAGTGTAGCAAATAATTTGAAACTTCCTTGTATTAAAGTGTTTCGAGTAATAATTCGAAATGGAAAAGGTAATAAAGAACAGACAAATCATTATTTTATATTAAAAAAACAAAAGTACCACGTGATGCATTTGAGATTTTTTTTTTAAAAAAAAACCTTCCCGCTCTTTTCGTAAATCTATTAAGGAGGAGTACTTTATTATTATAATAATAAAACAAAATTAAAAGTATCACATGGCACATAAATCAGCATATCAATAATATCTTCAATTTCGGAAACAAAAGTATTAATTTGATCGTTTACCTTTTTTGTTGAGATTCTTGTTAAAGTTTAACGTTTCTTCACAAGAATCGTTATTCGATATATATATGCATTAATGTAGTAATATCGTTTTAATTAATTTTATCAAATTCCGATCCATTAATTTCATTGTTACATAATGTTTTAGTGAACGTAATTTAATTTGATATAATACATGCATTGCTCATGATATAATCTAAAATCTAAATATAAACATGGTAAGTAAAAAATTGTGTTTTTTTATTGTTTTAACACGAGGGGGGAAATGTGTTTTTAAATAGTGGTGTGTGTAAATTTATTAATTTATCTTTCTTGTTGTAATTAATCAACGTCCAAATTCATGTGCTTACTTTGATTGAATGATATACGAAGTATATAAATGGATTAAATGGCAATGGTTATAGTTTGTATCTTTTATATATGGAAATTAATGTCAATTAACTTTGATATGCTATTCCTGTCTCTTATACACATCTAGATGTGTATAAGAGACAGGGAAAATATACTATTATTCATAGTTGTTGTCGTTTGTTACTATGGCTTATAATTCATATATGATGTCTTCACTAATTAAAAGTAAACCTAGCAATTCATGCAAATATAGTTTATTACACACGTTACTACTACTATCTACGAGTAGTTTTTTTCCCAAAAATAGTACACACACTTTAATTTGAACAATCGATGTTGTGAGAGCAAACATTTTTCAAAAAGAGAACCATATATGTTTGGACTTTTATTTTTCAAATTTTGTCGATCACATTTTCACAAAGTACCATTAACGATATACGAAGTATTATATAAGACAATAACCATATATAGATCATGGATTAATCATATGTAAACACAAAAACTAAAATAAAACATACGGAGTATATATTTTCACAAAGCACCATTAACTATATACGAAGTCTTCACCCAAATATCAATTCAATGTGCAAAACATGCACATTGAAAGATAGCAAATTGTAAGAATAGAATTTGTTTTTCCATTTTTTTTAGTTAGTAATGAACTTGTGGCATATATACATAGTAGTTAACTAAAGTAAGTAGAAATGATTTAACATAGAGGAACAATGCCTAATAATAAAAAATCTTTACCTTCGAAGGTTCCTCGATTGAAGGATGTATTCCATATATTTAGCCTGATACAAAAAACATTGTTGTTAATTAGTAGAGGTACATACAAAAATCATATGTGATTTGGGGTAAACAAAATTAAATAAAAATTGTGGGAGGTAAATAATGCATGCACACCTACCTTTATTATTGTATTAGAATGGAATAATTGTAGAGGAACAACAGATTAAAACGAAAAAAGTGTTATTAATGCAAGAGCATTCAAATGTGCATCGGATATATATGAAGCAAACACCATTAGTAAGAGAAAAAAAGAAGTTGTGGCAAAGCCAAAGTCTATCAAACTACAAAAGTTGAATAGATCGGAGATGAATTTGACATGTGATATGTTGGGACTTTATTTTTATACACAACCTAGTACTAGGTATAGATGCTACTCATTATCAATCGTAAATATAACCTGAACTAACTAATTCGTAATATTTTTTGTGTTTTGTGTTAATACTTCACAATTGAATAGGAAACAATATTGGAGTCTATGTGAAGTAAAGAGAGATAAAATAGGAGACTCGTGTGTATAAAGAAGTGGAGATTTTTTTCCCTAAAATAAAAATGTTGTACCAAAAAACTAACAACTTTTAACAAAGAAGTATTAGCAAAATGAACTCTTTATGTTTAAATTAATCATTCCTTTTTTAATTCGATCATTAAACTCTCCCCATTCAATGGTCTTATTTCTCCAAAAAA
>SNQN01013555.1:0-12928 GCA_008642245.1 Bassia scoparia | reverse complement strand
AGATTTGCAAGATGTGATAACTGTAGAGTTTAAATTAAGGATTTTCATGTAATATGCTCTGTAGTATGATTAAATGAAATGAACTAAGTGCCTTTAGTGTTTTTTAGTATGTTGTGAATTCTGGTACAAAGCTTGGAACAGAATTCATAACACACTCAAGGAACCAAGTTGGGAACCAGCTGAGTTCCTGAATGGAATGTTGGCTGCGGTTTTGAAAAGGGTTTTCTAAATATTTTAAAGGTATTTTTGAAAGATTATTGCAGCTGGAATTATAGATGGATATGTGTATATTGCTTTAAAACTTGGGGTATATATCTTGTCGATTAAATCTTAGGATAAAGATGACAGATAAATACTTTCCATAAAACTAATCTTGCCTTGTTTGGCAAGATAGATTTATGGAACTAGGGTTAAGTCAATATACATATTAATATATGTCTATGCTTCCATATTCCATAAATCCTCTCACGGATTAAAAAGAGAAAAATACTTTGAGAGAAAAAACAAAAAGCACAAGTTCACTCATATTGAGTCATACACGAGCATAAGTCGAGCCTACACTTCTCTTACTTAGCTTTGATGAAGTAATTCATAAGAGAGAAAGATTGTTCTTGTAAAGCATTCACAGAGGGGTTGAAGGCCTGGAGAGTGTTTGTGAGTTCAAACACAAAGTTGGACTTACGAGTGTGAGTCGCAGATGCAATTCAGAGTTGGTGTGGAAATCTTCATGTAATCTTCAAGAACTCGAATCTTCCTTCAACTACTTCATTCTTTGAACACAGCTTCTTTCTTTGAATGTCTTCGAAAGGATTCACACTTCAAGTCTTGGAATCGATCTATTACTGCACATATAACAATGTTAACATGCAACAAAAGATATATGACTGTTTTTCAGCATAACAGTCAAGGAAACAGCTCGTACTGGTTTTGTACCAGTAAATAAGCTTTTCATATAACCAGCTGTTCCCTGTATCAAACAAGTTAGTTTCAAAGCATTCACATTAAATATTGACTTGTCTGAGAATCATCCTGTTTCCTGTAATGGTTTGTCATCATTCAAAACTTAAGGAACTCAACAACCTTTAGATCCTTTTCAGCCTAAATGCGGCCTTAAGCAGGGGGATCCTCTTTCCCCTTATCTCTTCATTATGTGCATGGAGGCACTTTCGGGGTTGGTGGAGACCGCGGCAACTTCGGGCCTTAAAGGAATTCAGGTGGCCAGGGAGGCCCTAGAGATTACTCACCTCTTCTTTCCTGATGATGCAACCTTCTTCTTTTAGTAATCTACTGCAGGTTGTCAGGCGCTTCACGAAGCACTTTCGGTGTTCTGCAAAGCTTCGGTGGAGATTCTTAACAACTCAAAGTGCGCCATTGTTACGAGCAAGGCTTGCTCACAGGACGATGAGAATAACCTCGTCCAAACCTTTGGAATGCCCCTTCAGCGGTCGTTTAGAAAATACCTTGGAATCCCCTCGGATTTCGGGTCGACTACGAAGGAGATTTTCAATGGTATGGTTGAAAAGGTTATAGAAAGATTGAGCTCTTCGAACTCGATCTTCCTCTCTCAAGGTGGCAAGTTGACTCTCATAAACTCAGTACTTAATTCTTTGGGCAGCCATGTGCTTTCAGTTTTTAGAGTTCCGAGGTGCATCTTGGAGAAGATCAATTCCATTATCGTAAAGTTCTGGTGGGCGGGTGTCAATAAGAAAAGGTGCTTATATTGGAGAAGTTGGGCGCATCTTACCAAAGGTAGGGAGAAAGGAGGTTTGGGTATCAGGGACTGTCATTTTTTCAACCAGGCACTCCTAGCGAAGGTTGGCTGGAAGATCATCAACGAGAGGCACAACCTCCTTGCAAGGGTTTTTAGGGCTAAATACAAAGTGGATAGCACGATTCTATTCAACAGGGGTTTCGTGAAAAAACAGGGGTCTTGGGGGTTGTCTGGAATAAGATGGGGCCTCAATGTGTTGTATGAGGGGTGTGGTTGGAGCTTGGGAAATGGCAGTAAGGCCAAGTTGGGGGAATCATGGTTCAATGGAGAGATGGTGATCCCTTTGGAAGGCTGGACTGAAACCAATGCTGATTGGAGGAACTGGCCGGTGTCAACTTTAATTCAGGACGGTGAGTGGAAAGAGGAAGTTATTGCGGATGCTTATGAAGCAGCTGTCGGAGATCGATAGCATCAAGGACCTCCAGTTACATCGGGAACAAGAGGACTGTATCTTTTGGCGAGAGGCGAGAGACGACAGGTATTTTGTGAAATCCGGGTATGAAATTATTAAGAGGAGCTTTGATCTTAGGGCTCATCACCACGACATCAAAAAGAACCTTAAAATTTTCATGTGGCGTCTTCTGAACAATGCCCTTGCAACAGGGGAGGAGATGGAGAAGAGAAGTATGGATGTAGACTCACACTGCGTCTTTTGTAGATTAATGCTGCATGAAGAGGTCCTAGAAACAGACAAACATCTCTTCAGGGATTGCCCAATTGTTGCCAGGATTTGGCGGGGTTCGAGGCTAGGAATTGATAGCACGAGACATTTGGGGGCAGCCTTGGGAGAATGGGTGTACAACTGGATAGAAACTCTATCGACTGCGGACAGGAAGAGAAGACACGGCAACGGACAAAATTTTAGTGGGGTAAGTTATCTGGTAAATCTGTTATATGGAATCTGGATAGAACGAAATGAAGCCATCTTCAATGATCATGCGATCTCTCTGGAACGGATTATGAGATTTGCGGAGGCTAACTGTGAGGCCAAGAAGAAGGGGTGTTTCATCAGTAATGATCATTTGCAGAAGGAGAAGGAGCCGCCGGGCTTTGAATTGGGGAAGTTGTGTCAGTACATCGGAAATAGGGCCTGTCAGAGCTCGGCTACAGTCTCCTTTCAGTGGACACGATGCCAGGCACGCTCGAGTGTGGAAGGGACGACTAGGGAATGGATCCAGACAACTACTTTTAAGGAAGGGGATGAGTCGCATCTAGAGGGGAAAAGGGTGTGCATGGAACGCGAGCTACATGGGGATCTGACGACAATTAAAGAAGCTCTTGGCATCCTTCTGAGTGCTTCCCAATTACACGTGGTTTTAGGAAACATTAGAAGTGAAACCATTGATGCTATCATGGGGGAGAGGTTTTATTTTAATAGTATTAGACTGCTTATTAATGATTTAAGAAGATTATGTTTAAGTTTTCACTGTATTAGCTTTAGGTTGGGCCGATGAGCCTTTTCCCTCCTTGTCAAAAAAAAGGTGATGTGCAAAGCTAGTCAGATGAAAAAGATATAGAACAAAAATCTCCAGAAATAGTTATATTAGTGAGTATTATTCTTATATAATTAACTTGTATTAAATCATTGGAATTGTTTAATTGTAGCTAGTGGTGTTAATGGTATACTGGTATATATTATTGAAGATTGTGATTTTGCATTAAATATTCTATATTAGAGTATAAGTTGAGGGGAGCAAACATGGAAAGCCTCAAACCTAAGTGCATAAAATACTAAGTTGTTTTGTTTTTCCTTTTCAGTTTGAAATGTGCCTTTTATTATCTTTTGATGTTTTGGTGCTCATAAGTCATAAGCCAAGACTCGACTTGTTCCTAAATCATCGTTTTCTTTCTTATAGGTCAAAAACTACAAGGCTGCAGATGAGCTGATGGAGATCTTATACTGTGAAGCTATTTATTTAGCATGCTTAGAAAGTAGTGTACTTTATAGCCCCCTTTATTTTATAAAGTCTGATTACTGAGTTATTTCGTTTGCAGAACTGTGTTATCTTTGCCACCAATAATAAATGGTAGGTGCACATTCAGCCATTAGTCTGAAGACAAAGAATGTATTCATTGAATGTACAACCACTGATTTGACAAAGGTTAAATTTTTTTTTAACACTATGGTATGATAAAGTGATATTATTGTCCCTTTTGCAATTGTTTGAGTTTTGTCTAATGATTGTTTTAATTTCATTATTTCAGGTTACTATGTTTTCAATTCGTATGTTTGTCCTGATCTCTCACTATATAATATGGAAGTGTCATTACCTTACATCAATGATGCAATTGGAGTTTCACTAGAGGGCAGATGAGGTGATGTTCTCTGCCATTTAATAGTCTGGATACTTATCTTTAGATTTTTCTATTGGTGATGTTATAGAGCAACTTCTTTTTCCCCTCAATTGTGGTGTATGCAGACTCATGACTATGTCAATTTTGGTTTTTGTAGCCACCTCACTTATGGGACCAAGCTATGTTACATGGACTTGGTATTGAGTGTTGGTGTCAGTGTCGGTGTCAAGCGTCGGACTCACTCATCTTTGTACTTGTATATGTCATGTAATTGTTGATATGCCCATGCCGGGTCCTGTTATTCTTTGTCATGTTTTGTAATTTGTTGTTGATCAAGTCTGCAACATTTGGATAATGGCTCAATATCTGCAAGGGAGCTGAGCATGATTTTGTGAAAGAAAATTGCAGTAATTAAGAGGTGTTTTGTAATTGTTACCTACTCTCATTATGTCTTGAAATACCCTCTATATGGTATATCAAATTTTGACTTGGCTTTGTTTCCAAGTAGAACATTTATACAACAATACCAAAGCCTATATCCTCGATCTGCATCAACTATGAATATACTAACCAGGTTATTGTTATTCACACCCCTCTTTTTACTGTATCTAAAACATCATCTGAATATATCATGGTTTTTCAATAATCTCCATAATCCTAACCTTCCATTATGTTTATTAGTGCATCTTTTGTTGATGCATCTATATAAACAATTGCCTTTCAATATTCTATATTCATTCAAAACTTTGTCCCTTCATGTGTTGTCCAACATCTATCTTAATAAGTGCAATTTTGCTAAACATATTTTTTGAAAATGAATTTTTGTAATGGCCAAATATTTTGTCTCAGGTACGTGCGATTGCACTCTGTTTGACAAGCCATCTGATGTGGCCCAATTAAGGATGGGCCAGTTTCTTCAAATTGGACCCAATCATATGATAAAGGCCCAATGCCCAACCTGATTATGTAAACTCATGAGCAAAAATACGTACAAATGTATATTCATACAATATGAATACATATATGAATACTCTTTCTATACAAAGGCTTTCTTCAAAGCCCAAGTTCCATGAGAGACCCATTAGGCTCAAATTATCAAGATTGTGACACTTGTCGCGATCCTATCAAGCTATGAAGGTTTATAAATACTCTCACATTTTCCAAAAAAGATACATTCTATTACATCACTTCAATCACTAATCTCAAACTTACTCTAAATTCTCTCTACTTTACCTTTGCTTTTGTCATATCTTTTGCTCTCCTCTCCTCATTCACACTCTAACTTGAGCGTCGGAGGGGCGATAATCCTTAGGGATTCCTCGCCTTCTTGCAGGTGCCAAGGAAGCTTGTCACGTGAGTTGAAGACCCCACATTTGAAAAAACTTGGACTTGATTTAGACTCAAATACCTTGACTTGGAGATTTCACTCACAACATCAAGAGGAAGTCATTCTCCGAACCTACAAGTAAGTGTTTTRCTCTTCTGGTGGGCTGAAACATTGGCGCCGTCTGTGGGGATAGACAATTTAAGATGGTGAGCGAAGGTTCTACATCCAATGCACAACATGGTCACCAAGACCAAAACAAAATTGACAAACTTTTTCATGATGACGTCTCTCTTCCTCATCTTGGGGAGGAAAGAGAAGAAGTAGTTGCTCATCCGACTAACCCGAAAACAGACATTTACTTGGGAGACAATGAATTTGTGACGGTGGGTCAACTGGCTGGTTTGATGAAGGACCTTTCTGGTATGATGGACTTGGTCAAGTCCTTGAAGGCAGAAAAGGCCGCAGCCGAACAGGCTAAGGTGGAAGCCGAGCAAGCAGCTGCCCAAGCCAAACAAACTTACGAAGAAGAGTTGAGGAAGGCTAGGGCAGACAAGAAGCCAGCAGGAAGTTTCAAAACTCCGCAAGCCCCAAAGTTCAAGACCACCACCCTCCGAAGTGTCTCCTAGGGAGAACCTCGAAAGAAGAAGAGTAGTTCCAAGTTTGAACGACTCCGCAGAGACATCACGTCTCAAGTTGCCACTAAGTTTGATGAACCGAAGATGACGAAGTATCAAGATACTCCTATGTATTCCCCACAAAGACCCCCTCCTGTTCAACCTCTTCAGGTGAACACGGAGAAGAGATTCATTAATCTCGGAACCCCTCCTCCCACTCCTCTTCAGGATGTGAGGGGGTCATAGAAGATAAGAAAGTCAAGAATAGAGATCTCAGAGAAACAATCAAGGATAGACATTTGAAGAAGTTGGACGCTAGGTCCATGTTGAATGAACGAAGAGGGATTTCTGAGTATGAGAATGGAGAAGAGGCTTCTTCCTTCTCCGCCTCAACATCGAGTATGCGTGACCCCACTCTCCCTGGGAGGTTCTCATCACCTTTCTCAAGGCACCCAAGGGAGAAGAGGCAATGATATGATAACTGCCAGGCCAGGCAAGTCCCAGTATGACATCCAAGGCAATCTTCTTCCTCAAGGGGAACCTGACTTGGAAGAACGAATCAGAACGCTCTCCATCTCTCAGCACTCTCCTCTTTCTGCTGCAATACTCTCCGCTCCTATGCAGAAGGTTAAAATACCTACCATTGAACCCTTCGACGACAAAGGTGATCCAGATGATCATCTCTCCACCTATAAGCATTTGATGCCCACACAACCAGCTGATGACGCCACTTGGTGTCGTTACTTCCCTGTCACTCTCAAGGGAATAGCTTAGAAGTGGTTTAATGGTCTTCCTCCCAATTCTATCAACAACTTCAGTCAATTGGCCGTGATATTTTCACACCATTTCATGGCCAGTAGAAGAGAGAAGAAATATAGCATTCACTTGGGAAAAGTTGAGCAAGGAGCTGGAGAGTCCTTGAGAAGTTATGTCAAACGCTTCAATTATGAGTCTCTTCAAATTAAAGGTTTGTCGGATGACGTAGCATTCAATAGTTTCATTCAGGGCTTACACAGGGATAGCAAGTTCCGTTTTGATCTTCTCAAGAGAGGATGTCGCACCCTTACTCAAGCTCTCCAGGAGGCTGAGTTATGGATCCATGCAGAAGAATTGTGCAATGCAACAAACAAAAAAGAGAAAGACAAGGATGTTGGCTCATCAAGAAGAGGTGATCGCAACGATCATTCCGGTTCATACAGTGGACACAAAAGGTCTGGAACCTACTCTATTGATGAGAAGTCAGAGAAAGGATACGATCCAAACAAGAAGAGGAGAAATTTTTAGTTTGAAGGCCCAAAATAGGAGTATACCAAGGATCTGTATCTGGTGTACAAAGATGTCAAGGGGAAGGTGAACATACCTGACCCTCCTCCCATGAAATCAGAGAGAGAGAGAGAAACGAGATAGTTTGAGGTACTACAAATTTCATCAAGATATTGGTCATGTCACTAATTGATGCTTTTATCTCCAACGGGCATTGGATGCCTTGGTTGATGAAGGCAAATTTCCAAAGCATCTCATCAAGGGCAAAGCAAAAGCCCCAGAAAAAGAAAATAAGACCGCCCCTCAGGTGGAAGATGATGACACTGATCCTGAAGTAGTCCACATGATCTCAGGAGGGTTTGCTGCCGGGGGACCCACATTGAAAGGGAGAAAGGACTACCTGTGCAACCTCTCCCAAGTAATGTCTACTGATAATGACCAGGAGGACAGCTTCCCGAAGATGAGGATCTCAAAGAAGGATAGAGAAGATGCTCCAGTCAAAGTTCTACATGATGACCCATTGGTGGTTGAGCTGAAGGTAGCTAATTTGAAGGTCAAACGAATTCTTATCGACACGGGGAGTTCTTCAGACATCATAAGTTTCAGTTGTCTCTCCAAGCTTAAGTTTGATGATAGTTCCTTCGTCAAGGCTGATCATCCCATTGTTGGTTTTGGAGGAGGCATAGTTCGCCCGGTGGGAACTGTTTTTGTGCCTGTGAGATTTGGAAGCAAGGACAAGTGTAGACACGAGATTGTGAAGTTTTTAGTTGTGAACGACATGACCGCCTACAACATCATACTAGGCCGCCCTACCTTGAACAAAATCAAATCAGTTATTGTTACTCATCTTCTACTTATGAAATTCGTTTGTAATGATGGCAGTGTTGGATCAATCTATGGAGACTAACGGTCAGCCAGGGAGTGTTATCTTGCTGCTCTCAAACCTGTCTCTTCAGACAAGAAGGAGGATGCTATGACAAGTGATCAGCCAACAGAGAATAAGAAACGTAAGGCTGGAGAGGTGTTGGCAACACAAGAAACATTCTTCGTTCATCTCTATAATATAAGTGAAGGGGGGAGCAATGGTGTCCCCCCTTTGAAATTCCTCAATTACCCTTCAAACTTAAGAAAATTACATGACTTAATAATTTTATATGCATAAACTTACCAAATTAACTATTCAATCAATTCTTTTTTCAATATATTCAAATACATAAGAGATAATTAGATTGCCAATCAATGGTCAACAGAGGAAAAGGGGAAAGTTTTATCAATGAAAAAACTTTAAAAACCAATAATTTGACTAATTATACTCACCTTATTTAATTTATTCCCATAAATAAATCAACCAATTAATACTATAGTATACTATAAAAATTTTAAAATTGAACAATCAAATCACTTATGTAGATTTAATTTAAAAGTGTCAGTTATTTTTTTCGAAAAATGTCATTTTTGGAATCTACGTAAAATCAACTTAAACTACTTTGTAATTATTTTTATTTATTAACATTGAGGTTCATATGTCAATTCAAATAATGAGTCAATCAAAATTATTAATTCATTTTTAATTTGAGATTCAATCACAAAAAGAAAACCATAATAATTAAACAAATACAACATTTTTACAATTCCATGCACGCATCGCGTGCTTAAAAGGCTAGTAGTCTTTAAGGGATGTCTTCACCTCCCAAAGAAGAAGAAAAACCCGAGGATTTCATTCTGGATGAATCACGTCCGGAGAGGACGGTGAAAATAGGATCTCTTGCTCACTCTTCAGTGGGGCAAGAGTTAAAGAATCTGCTTCGGGAATTTCAAGATGTCTTTGCATTTTCAGCAGAAGAGATGCTCGGTATTGTCCAAAGGTAGCACAACATGAGTTGAATGTGGAAGAAGGAAGTAAGCCCGTCAGACAGAAGAAAAGGAACTTGGGGCAAGTCCGTAGTATAGCTGCAGATGAGGAGGTTGAAAAATTGATTGATGCTGGTTTCATACGCCCTTGCAAATACCCGGAATGGGTAGCCAATGTAGTCCTAGTGCCTAAGCCCAATGACACCTGGCAAATGTGCGTGGACTACACGGATTTGAACAAGGCATGCCCCAAGGACAATTTTCCTCTTCCAAAGATTGATAAATCAGTAGATTCAACTGTTGGGCATCAAGCTTTAAGTTTTGTGGATGCTTTCTCAGGATTTCATCAAATCCCCCTCAAAGAAGAAGACCAAGATAAAACGGCCTTTGTAACAGATAATGGGCTCTACTGCTATCGAGTAATGCAATTTGGTCTTCGGAATGACCCAGCAACTTTCCAGAGGTGTGTTAACACCATCTTTGCAGCTCAGCTCGGTCGTAATGTGGAAGCTTACATAGATGATATGATCGTCAAGAGTAGAACTTTGGAATGTCATCCAGCTGACCTAAGGGAGACGTTTGAAACTCTCCGTCATTTCAACATGAAGTTGAACCCCAAAAGGTGCACCTTTAGGGTGACCTCTGGAAAATTCCTCGGATATTTTGTTGATCAGAGAGGCATCGAAGCAAATCCAGACAAAATTCAGGCTGTTCTTGATATGACCTCACCAAGAAATGTTAAGGAAGTTCAGAAACTCACGGGTTGTCTTGCAGCCCTAGGACGATTTTTATCAAAGTCCGGAGACTTACCATTATTTTTGGGTCTAAGAGGAAAGATTGCCAAAATTTGTACCATGGGTTCATATGGTAATATAATGGGTCCAAGAACAATTTGGGTCCAAATGAGTCCAAACGATGGACTTTTGAGTCCCGTCAAAGAAAAATCGAGAAAATGTCGAAACAGACGTAGGAGGTAGCACGCTTAGAATTTGGGTCCGAAACTGTAGGAGTAGCCATTTCTCATGACCTAAAAGGTGTGATAGAAATTCTGGACAAATTCGAGCCGAGTCACCGAGACATGTTTTTTTGGCCGAAAAGCGTGAATTACATCATCGAAATGAGGTCTCCGGACAATTTTCGAAAAAATTTCCAAAATTTGTACCATAGGTTCATATGTTAATATAATGGGTCCAAGAATGATTTAGGATCCAAATGAGTCCAAACGTCGGACTTTTGAGTCCCGTCAAAGAAAAAAATCGAGAAAACATCGAAACAGACGTAGGAGGTAGCACGCTTAGAATTTGGGTGCGAAACTGTTGGAGAAGTAATTTCTCATGACCTAGAAGTTGTGACGGAAATTCTGGATAAATTTGAGCCGGGTCACCGAAAAAATGTTTTTTTGGCCGAAAAGCGTGGATTATACATCATCGAAATGAGGTCTTCGGACAATTTTCGGAAAGATTGCCAAAATTTGTACCGAGGGTTCATATGGTAATATAATGGGTCCAAGAACAATTTAGGGTCCAAATGAGTCCAAACGGCGGAATTTTGAGTCCCGTCAAATAAAAATCGAGAAAACGTCGAAATAGACGTAGGAGGTAGCACGCTTAGAATTTGGGTCCTGTAGACACCTGAAAATGTGTCTCCCCAAATGAGTAATCCGTGATGAAACATACCGCGTCTCGCGTTTGTTTCGAATCGAATCAGAAAAGATGCTTTGGATTTACAAAGTTGAAAATCGCGAGGCGTACTCGAAATTGAGCAAAAGGTCAAAGGCAAGGCAAATATTTTCGTTCGGTTCTCAAAGGTTTTCAAAAGGTTTTCAAACAAGAGTACACTGCGATGCTCAGTCTTTGGTTCCATCATGTCCGTCACATTTTTTCTGAAGCCGCAGTTTTTTAAATTATTTTTTTTTGATTTTTCACTATGATTTTCTATGAATTTTGCAATGTTTAAATACGCAGAATACGCAGAAATAATACTGAATAATTAGAAATTCCCACTCACGCCGGAAATACGTGAACCTTCTAGACATTCTAGAACTCCTACTCGCCCTTGGAGAGCAAGGGTGTTAGGTGCGCTGAATCAAGGGAAATCACGAAGAAAATCGAGGAAAATCCAAAATATTCAGACGGTCTTTTTTGAAATACTATACGCAATCATCGAGCGTTATGACCAGGTAGAGGCGATATATACGTCCTGAACAGAGACGATATACCTCACATATGCTGCGTGATATACGCTCAACCAAGCTATACGAAGTTCCAAAATTCACTGGAGATTGCCTGCGTATATACGCTGAGGATGAAGCCGTATATACGCGGAAACACGTATATACGTCATATGCAGCTGATATACGCTGCTTCTGCGAATATCGCTCATCTCTAGCGTATATACGCAGGTTTTGCCTGACTCGTTTTTGCCTCGTGCCTATAAATACTCCCTTGCCTTGCCTCAGTCGATACAACTTCGGAGACATCTCCGAGGACGCTGTCTATACACCTTACACGCACATTCCGAGGCTACCTCTCTCTAAAACACTAAACACATTGCAGTATGTTTTAGTTCAAAGCATCGATCTCTTGAATCAACAAGCATAACAAAGGTTGAATCTTGTAGATTACTCACCAATAATTCCTCTCTCGTTTTCTTTTAATGTGACTAACCATATGTTGAGTTTAATGTAATTTAAACAATGTGCAAACTCACCTATTAATCGTTTATGAAATATGTAGGCATTTGTTAATGTTTTCAATTTCCATGGTTTTCTGTTTTCAATGCTTTTCATTTTCATTTTATTATTATCCTGATTGTCAATGCTAAAATTCTTTATTTTTGTATAGCAATTCAAGGCGAACAGATCACATTGCGCTTGCGTTTTATCATGATAACAATTGTTTTTTGTTTCATGTAGCCGACAAGGCCAAGGATTCGTTTCATTCGTTTTACAAACAACTTTTGTTTTCTTTGCAGATTTAGGCTAGACGATTTTGATTATATTTGAAGTTTTGAACATTCATCTCATATTATCATTGTGTCACTTGTGATATTTGTTAAACAAAGACGGAATTATGTGAATTCACTTAATCAAATAACTGGAACAACTGTTTTAGGCACCGTTTTAACATGATTAATACACAAGTGGTCACCAATTTCTAGGTTAGGTAGTCCTTTGGCATAAGAGAAACACGCTTCATTAGATAATTTGGTTAGTACGCTCTAAGTGCAAAAAATGTAAGTGTGTGAATTCCATATCGGATAATGGAATTACCAATGAGCACCATAAGAGGCGTACATGCGGGCGAATTGGGTTACAGATCTGATCGTTCATGTCCCGAACCCACGACTGGGTTACTTGATTGGACGAGGGGCATTGTTTTGCACCACGTTTTCGGGCGCGTGAAAACCTTTTTAGGCACGTGGCGATTTCCCCTTTACTCGACAACATACCCGAACGCACTCACGTGCGGGTTTCTCTGCTCAAGGCCCACGCACAAGCCCACCTCGATGTGTACAAGCCGCGCGCCCGCTATCTTTGAGGCGCGCGCCCACGTCCTAACAATTTGCGACCTTCACTGGGGATATCACCGGTTAGGTAGAGTGGACAACTTCGAAACAGTCTCGTACTTCCATCATCAGTTTCTTCCACCGACACTCTTTGCATCTTCGGGTTTTGGAACTTTCTCCCGCACAGCATAAATTCACATATGCACACTTCGGGTCTCAACGATTTCTTCCGCTAAGAAATCGCACAAGCATTCTTCGGGTCTACTGATTTCTCCGCCTACAGAATCCAGTACAGCATCT
>SNQN01013553.1:0-12936 GCA_008642245.1 Bassia scoparia | reverse complement strand
ATTCGTTTCCTAAAAAAACAACCGTATCTTAAGTCTTGACAAAACCAATTAATCGAGACAGGAATATATAGGACACTCTATCTAATTACATAATAACACGACTTTCAATATAGTTATGAAAAGAAACCTAAACATTGTCCAAATTCATGTATTTAGTTGGAGGAAATAAATCCATGTATGCTTTTTCAATGTATGATCCAAATTTGAAAAATCCGATACCCAATTGAATATGGGTAACATTTAGCGGGGGTGTGAGGGTGTCAATTGCAAAATTGATTTGCGATTGAAGATTGCGAGAATAATACTTGTAAAGTTGTAATTGTTTATGTTGAGCATTTGTGACTAGATTTCTTAGGGCTATATATATTGTTACATAGATAATACGGAGTAGATAGTTTTTAGTAGTGTATATATGATTGTGAAAAGACAGGACTAATTGTTGTGAATTAAAAGATGTTGCAGTAAAAAACAATATTGTATATTCTCCTTGCAATAGAATAAAGCAGCGATGTCGGGAAGCGAGGGCATTCGCTGACCTATAATTTTATAATGGTGGGTCACTATAAATTATCAAACAAAAATTTGCAATTTCTTTGGTTTAGCTACCAGAATTTCGGTCACTAAATCATTTCTTTTCCCAATTTAGCAACAACTTTCGGTCTCAAAATGAGAAGATTGGTCGCCACTCGCCAGCCAATGCCATAGCTGAACGTAGTGAGGTAGCAGGTAGCCAATGAAGGACACATACATGAAAGTAGGTAAATGTGATTTGCAAATGAAATAAAGGGACAAAGAAAGGCAATACAGATCATAGAATCAATCCGGGCGATGAGGTGGTTGTTGTTGTTGGCGGCGGTGTTCCTGAGGATGATGATCTGACAAGTCGCTTTCATCGTCGTGGTCGTGTTCGTGTTCATGGTCATGGTCATGGTCATGGTCATGGTCATGGTCGTTGTTGTGGTGACGTAGCTGATCTGCTGATATACGAGGGTGAGAGTGAGAGTGAGAGCGAGAGTGAGAATGAGACGGAACCACCTGTGGTTGTGGGGGCTGCGGTGGCCTGAAGGCAGCGGCGGTCTCCATAGCAGGCATGGGCGCGCCTGTGAGGATATGCGGGTTGGGAAAACGAGGACCTCCGGCTCCGCCTCCGCCGGCGCCGGCAACATGACCGTCGAGACAAGAAGAGCACTTGGATTCAAGCCAGGCTTCAACATCAATACTYGGACCATAGCCCATTATCCTCCTCCCGCTGCACAGTCTTCCTACCAAGCCTGCTATAATCCCCAGCACTGCTATCACCGCCAACACTCCAATGACGGGCCCCACTCCTCCTCCTCCTCCCCCGCCTCTTCCAGCGTGGCCATCCACCATTACCGGAGGCGCCATCGTGCCCATATCCATACTTACGCCCGCCCTCTTTGCTTCAACGCCACCGCAACCGCAACCGCAACCGCACTAATTAAAGTATTAATATATAAATATGGTAGTCTTTTTCAGAAATTCTCGTGTTTGGCGCAGCCTTGCTTTAATACTCATTCCACCAGCTTTATGTTCTTGGGCTTCCCAGTTTCCCTAAATTACTTTCACTTGCTTTTACCAGTATTCATTCATACCCTATTACTCACGTATCTAATTAAACGATAAACACAACAACAACAACAGCAACAAATTAAACTACTTTAACAATGCAGTACTTGGTATGTATAATCACAAGGGGAAAAAAACTTACAAGTAGTTGGATTAAGTTGGAACTCCCAAGAGATAAAGTGATAAACTAATAATAGTTGGTTATTAAGTGATACTGTATAAATGATAGTGGTGAGAAGTGAGAAGGAGGGTAAGTCTGTAATTTCATGGCAACTGGAGTATAACTGTAGAAACTTAGTCCTGCAATTTGTTTAATAAGGTGGGGGCCACGAGAGCATGAAAAGAAGGAAAACAGTGGTGTGGGGGATTGTAGGTATGACATTTTCTGCAGTCTGCACTTTTGGACTTTCTGGGAATAGTGGAGGAGTTGGGTGTGTGGGGTACACCACACTCCATATTAGTCTCTGCTGACTGAAAGGAGAATAGTGACTTTCACTCGACTTGTTTGTGTTCAATAATCAATAATCAATAATCAATAATCGAGAAATAGTGGACTGCTACTTTCTTTAATTATAATTCATTCTTCGGAATCCCATGTTGCCTTTGCCTCTACTTCTCCCTTGGCATTGCCTCAATTATGTCGAGGTGCTCCGTGCTCGTACTCCACGTTTGTTAATGAGAATATTAACCAACCAACAACTCATTAACCAAACGCAATTTTTTACATCTTTAACCAAACTACCTTCAAACAATGCCTCCAATATCTCCAGCATTATTCACCACAATGAATAATATGATATGTTTCGAATTGAGAATTTCATTTGAATTTCAAATTTTGGATTAATTAACTTAAATGCTATACCTACATTTTCAGATTTGTATTTGGAAAGTGAAAGTAAATTAGTTTAAAAACCGAATACTAGTCCAAATCCTATCGTATTTACAATATGATTCGGTTTGAAAGTTAGTCCCTAATAACCCAATAACTGAAACCCTCAACAACCAATGCACAACATTGCTTCCCAAATACCTAATAACTCAAATGTCTGCTCCCAAATGCCTAACAACTCAAAAATCATTTACATATAGTATTATTTTGTTGGTGCGTTTGAAATTTTTGATACATCATACATTCATGGAAGCTGATACACGCACAACAAAACTTGTTATGCTCTTAACTATGTCTAAAACATTAGTGATGCAAGGTGTGCACATAATAGTTTTGTTGTACGCACATCAACTCCCCCCTCCTCCCTGTATTCATATTGGATTGGTATCAGAAATCAATGTATGGACATCAGAATGTGACCATACGAGAGTTAAATCATTTAAGTGTGTAAATCACAATTTCAGAGTGGAAACATTTTAAAAAATGAATATACCAATATCTTTTCTTTCAGAATAAAGATTATACGGAGTAACTCCAAATCAAATACGGAATACCAATAACAATTTTGTTTCGTTTTTCTCATTTTGCAGTGGGCTGACTTGATATCTGATTACGGAATATCATTCTGCTTGACAAACACAATTACAGAACAAAACAACACAAGTACATCACTACACTATTTTCTTGAACAAACTTGAGCTTGAACATGGAAAAAATTATCTATCAAACCAACTTGATTTAGCCTGTGCCCTGTGGAGTTCACCGGCTCGTGAAATTGAGCTCAGTAAAATGAAGTTGATGACCTTAACCATACCAGAGTTCAGCCATACGGCTCGTCATAAGAAGAGATTTCTACGGCAGAAGCATCATGTGGAGACATTAGCACTAAACCATTATTAATTATGAATTGTCCTAAAGGCATGTTTATAGTTGGGAGTAATAGAATGATAGTTTTATTTTATTTTTTAAAAAAAAGCACCGTAAATTCTCAACAGTGAAGCAATTTTCCCTAGGCTTCCCTCCAGGGCAATCTCACACCCCCCAAGCTTATGCTATCTGTAAAATTTAAGAAGATAATACAATTTCTTCCCCAGTTCTCATTACCTTCATTTAATATTACCACTTAACAAACGAGCATGACTCCAGAAGTGTCATAACCATACAAGATAAAAGGACTGAATTCAGTTCACTTGTAGAAGAGGGAAAGAAAAAGTTCAACCTCTAGAAATTGGGATGCAACGATGAACAGAGTAAGCATGACACACTAATCAGCACCTACCTACAGCGAAGTGAAATGGTATTCAATGATGCCTTATGAAGTTACGAATCTTACAATGCAATAAAAAACAACAATCAACAAATCAAGCAAAGTAATCAATCAAAGAGTGAAATTACTGAAATGATAACAGTGGATCTCCACGAGCCTCCTAGGAGGAATCAGTCATGTACCTTCTAATTGCCACAGTTCTTACTTCAAATTATAAACTGTCGAGACTAGATTTCTCCATTTGATATCCTGCTCTTTATACAGTAATTAAAATGAAGAAACAACTGCACATTCTATCAAAAGGGATCCACAAAGGTTCCTATTACTCTAGATAGTCTGGGAAAAGAGCACGAAAAACAATGCAAAATAATTATTGGGTAAAACCTGAACCCAACAAATGTATATAAGGGTTGAATTTGACTTTCGCTATTTCAGCCACTTATGCTCTTGATTAGTAGTTCTACCATACACAAGGAAACTGAAGTGAAGCAAGAGGGTTATGTGGATATCACTTAAATTACTCTTTTTCCAGAAATACATGTGAAAATTTCTTTTATTATTTTCCCTTACAAAAACCATCTTCTCTTAACATTATTAATTGTTACAGTTCATTGCACTGCAGCTCTCCTATGGTGATGGATGCAAAAGTTCAAAACAATTACAAAATCTTCGTCCCCTTTCAATTACAAATTTAGGCTCCGTTTGGTAGGGTGTAAAACATTTTCCATGTAAAATGATTTTCATGTGAAAACAATTTACAATGGAAAACAATTTCCATGAAAACAATTTTCAATGTTGGTTGCATGTAAAAAAGTGATGGAAAATAAGGAAATAAAGAGGATCCAAGAGGTAGTGAAGGAGAAGTGTACAAAAAAAAAAGGAAATAGTTTTCCTTTCATTTTGGAAGGAAATAGTTTTCCATCCATCTAAGGGAAATTTTACTCCCATGGAAAATAGTTTGACACCTCTTTGTCTACCAAACAATGTAAAATTGGGAGGGGAGGAAACACTTTTCATGGAAAATGTTTTACGCTCTACCAAACGGAGCCTTAGATGCATACCATGAAGTTATGCCTTCAGGTTTAAGGTTAACAAATTAGATGCCTATAGGGATATCCTCTTATCTTGGCTCTGGCAATAAACCACAAGTACCCCGAGGAAACAACACGAGGATAGATCACAACAGCATGRAGGGACTAGGGAGTAGGTACTAAACTTATATGGCGTATCTCCCTGATTCTTTACTCATTCATCTAACACCCAAAACTTCCTAAGTGATCTCTGAATCCCAGAGACCCAGAGTACTTAAACTATCATTTTTCTCATTAAAATTCAGACAGGGCATAAACACACAAGAACAACCAGTACAAAATATACAAAACATTTCAACCTTGTCATCACCAACAAAAGGTCTGAAATTCTGAATGTAAAACATTCCCTGGGCAATGCTCACTCTTGTCATAAGAAAGGGCCTTATAGTAAAACAATGTCACCATTTACAAGTTTCCTCTTGATTGCAAATTYCAAAGTACTTAAAAAATAGTGTGGCAGTTAAATTGTTAATGCGCCTAAATTCCATATCTTAATTACATTGTAGATGACGAGCAGTCACTACTCAGTACTCACTAGTAGACAAAAACCAAACCTGTATTATCACTTGACCAAGAAAGACATCCTTACACATAAAACTTTTCATGCTGCATTGTAAAATGCTAACATATAATTTGCATAAGCCAAACTCCCAAGTTTTAGGACCTCTCACCCCAGGATTTGGATTTCTCAGCCCTTCCTACTAGCAATTCGAAGCTCAAATTAAAGTACTATTKACTTCAAAACTCAAAAGATTTACAWTATTAATAGCTTTCACTTCACACATTGTTAGTATCATRGAAACACACAAAATTTTCTTGACTTTCCTTATGCCTCTCCCTCAAAAGTAAATTTCTAAAAGAAAAAATGATCGTGTTCGACCATCACTTTAGTCTTTGGGACTCGAACCTAATCAACTTTCAAACCTACAATTCTATAAAAAGTTGACTCAAACCTATGGCTAATCAAACTTTAAATAAGATTGGAAGCTCGAATTAAACGTAGTAGTAGGGCCCTCTCCTCAGGCTTTAGATTAAGCTTCTAACAGCGATTCAAAACTCTAATTAAAGTAGTATTAACTTCAATGGCTTAAATTCTACTAGTTCTCACTTCTCACATAGATCATCAAAACACACAAAAAATCCTTGCCTTTCCTTTTCAGAGCCTATTTCCCTCAACGTACGGTTTAAAAAGGGGGTGAATCATCAAGTTCGAACATTGTACTGTATCTTAGAATTCAAAACCTAACAAAGTTTAAACCAGCATCTATTACAAAAAATGAAAGCTTATTCGATTTTTCAACTAATTGGATGTTTTCCTCAACAGTACAACAACACACAATCAACCATACCAGAATTATTAATTTAATTAATGATAAAAAAAAATAGCACAAAAAATGCCCGATAAATTTCAATATTGAAAATAAAAATAAGATCCATAAAATTAAAATTGGGATACAAGCAAACAAGTAAGAGGGATGATAGATATCCATAAATGCAAAAGAAAACCTAATTAAAAACAAAAAATGAAAGTGAAGATTAACAAAATAGATTACCCACAAAAACGAGCAGCAAGAAAAAGGACTAGTGAATGGGGAAGATCCATGTGCTGCCGAACTGTTGGGCATAAAGAGAGTAACGACACTGAAGCTTGCACTTCAAGTGAGAATGAGCGTCGGAAACAGCGTGAGCGGATGAAGAAGGACGGGAAAGTGACTTGTTGTGCGAAAAGGCAATGGGTGGCGTCGTTTGGCGTATCGCGGATTGTAGTCGGAAAATTGGCCGAGACACTCGAAGGAGTGACTCGGAAACATGGAATGATTCGGTTCTGGAGGTGGGTTGCATTATAGAAGTTGGTAGTTGAAGCTTGCCAAAACAAAATAAAGGAAGATGAATTAGATGTCCAGTCAAGGGCAAGCTGCAAGGGGAACACTACAAGTACTCGAGTATATGTTTTTTCACTATTTATTTTCAATTTTTTCTTAATTATATATTATTTATAACTGTGTTTCACTTAAATGTCACATGTGTACCGTAAAACATCTCAAGAAAACATTTATTTCTCTTCCCTTCTCTTCACAAATACATACCTGAACACTATCTCTCTATCAAATTGCTCAACCGCTTCTTTCATCAGTACAACCTTACTTCTCTCATTTTTCAAGTTTTCTTCCATCTTTCTCATTGATTAATTATTCAACTTCTTCCGATTTTTTATTCTTTCCAGTTCGATATCATTAATATTTGCTCATTTTTAGAGAAATTTCATTCATAAATTTTTATTTTATGCATCTTTAATTTTTGATTTTTAACGGTTTATAGATCTAGGTTTTTTGATTTTGAGTTTTCATTTTTAATTTTGTGTTGAGTTATTGTCGGTTTTTTTAATTTTCGATTTAGTTTTTGTTTTGTTTTATATGAATGTTTGTGTGTAACAGTAAGCTACGAAGCTCAAAATCCCAGCTATGAAATTCATGGTTTGATGATAAAATGGAATTAATGGGTCTATACATGTTATTAGCTGCAAGATCTGGTGTATATGCGAGTTTGTGGTAATATGTGGGATGCACACCACTGTTTGGATAAATGCCTAACCAAAGTGGTTTTGGCCTCATTGATGATTTCACTTGTGGACCGTCTGTGGCTTTTCATGGGAATACAACGAGGCAATTGGGTATTTATATGATGCAAAAGGTCGGAAGTTGACCTAATAAGTATAACATTGTCTGTTGTCTGAAAGCTGTGTTTGTCTGTTGGGATTTGCTTTTTTATGATTACTGAAACTTTTGTGAAACATTACTTCATTGCTTTTTTTTCAAAAAAAAAAACCTTTTTAATTCGAATTTGGATCATAGGATTGATTTAGGTTCTTTCGTTTTGTTCTCTCTTTAAGCACGGGTGGATCTGATATGTTTTTTTTTTTGAAATCCCATAGGGCCTCGATTTTCAAATCACAGTGATTAATTAAGTTTTGCTAAATCCACCGTGGCCTCGTGTTTATAAATTCACACAGTGGGGTCCAATTTTAGGGTGGCTAAGTTAGCGAAGTTACTTACTGAGTTGGCTAATTAAGGCTTAAAACTAATACCTGATGATTATGGTGTAGAACCTGGTCACTAAGGTTATTGAAATTTGTAAAGTCAAAATCCTTTTTTTGCATATATTAGCTTCATACTATCTCATTTTTCCGTTGTCGCAAGTCAACAGATAAACTTTTCCCTGTTCGAGGTCCTGTTTTGGCATAACTCATGCATTTCGATACTCCAGTGCACCATTGTCCTTTTTTGCTTTTCATAATTTTTTTCAATTGGTGATGTATACTTTCGAGTTTTTGCTCGAGGGACTGATGTAGCTGAAACTTTTGTGCAGGTTCTAATTGGTTTGGAGAGGGATCTCGTCGTATATGCAAGTAATATTTCGATTCATTCGCTTTCTTCGTTTTTCGTCCAAAGAGTGGTTGTAGCTTGATAAATTGGTTCGACCTCTTTTGGAGTAAGTTAGGGCTTCGGGATATGTAGGTCATTGTGGGTGGGTTCGCTCTGGTTTGATTAATGTTGCTTCTGAGGGGTGGGTTATAGGGCTGAGTTATTATTTTGTTTCGCAATTCTGAGGTTTGGGCTTTTAATTTGTTTCATTATTGTAATCATTTATATTTAGCAATGTTCGCCTTTTTCTTCTGTTGAGAAAAATGATGAAATTGTCTTGAAAATTTCAGTCTGTTGATGTGAAGTGAATTTGATGATTGATGATGTTGATAAGTATGTGGTTGACTTGAAATCAACGAATATGAGGAAGAGTTGTGTTAAGAGAGACATTTGATGCCTCGAGTTTCCTACTTCTTCTGCTATTGTTATGGGTCAGATAATCCGGTGCAACATTAAAGTGACAAGGATTTGATGACCATGTTAGAATCTGTTGGCTGCTAGAAGCCTTAAGGCTTCTTTGATTAGTGGGGAGGCCTCTAAGAATTGTTTTTAATGGCAAGCGGTCCACCTGTTGGTGAGGTTCTAAGGAAGGGTTGAGAGAGTCTGTGACTAATTTTGCGGGACTCTGGCCCTAATCTGATTAAGGGGCTAAATTCTGGGGGAATGAGTAGATGATGAATGTGATAGTAACAGTGTAATATGTCTAACTTACCAAGTGATGTTCAAGTTTTAATTTGGATGAAAATCACATTTGAAGAAAGCAATTGGAAAGAGAGTACCATTTAAGAAGATTTCTAGGTGTCACAAACACAAAGCCTACAACTAATGAACTCCAAAAACAAACCACAGCATGCAAGAACCAAGAGCCACTAAATCTACACGACAATGCAACAATAGTAAACTCCTCGGCCAAAAGCAACTCAAAGAAAAAAGGAACAAGAACCAACAATGGACGCAGTGACCCTCCTGTGAATCACAACTATCAACCTATTCTAAGGCACCCTAATGGGATCCAGTTGACCCTACTACAACTCACAACAGCCAAATCCTGAGATTTTCCTCGAAAGTCCCAGCCACAACGCTTACAAGGAAAGGTCTTGTCAGAAAAATATCGGTGGTTAATGACCATGATTTCATGGTAGATAACAGTTGACATTCGACACAATACTGAAATGGCAGATGGGTCAGTTGTGATGAAGAACATCAAGAACAAACCTGAAATGAATACTGGTGGTGAGATAATTGAGGTGGGAATGAGAGTGATTGTTTAGCTTAAGGTTTTTGAGGAGTATGAATCTTTGAAGATGAGCATTGGACAAATATGTGATAGATGAAGACATACTTGAAGAGGCTTTACACCCAACTGTGAGTTGCATGTAAAGGGAATGGGGAAATAAGTTTGAGGGAGTGGATTTGAGTTTCACAGACAAGAACACTTTTAGGTTTTGAGGGATTATTGCATTCAGAAGGCGATTTGGTATAGTTGTTGAGAGATCGAATCCAAGGAGATAACAGTCATGTGCCAAGACCTATAATTGCGCAATGGAAACTACAATAGCAATGTGTTAGCTGATGGTGACATGCAGTGAAAGAAGATAATGAACTGAGAACAACTTGCATGGGGCTAGATGAGTAGCGAACCCATGGTCATGTTGAGTGGGCGCTGAAGAAAGCTGCTGGAGATATAAAGCCAACAATGATATAACCTGGGAAGGCTCTAATGGCTATTTGGACTAATGTTAGGGGTAGAATGCCTTCCATACATTGTACAAAATGAAGGTTATGTTAGGTGCTAAATCAATTGGCAACCATCGAATATTTGAGTGGTACTGAATACTGTGAGATGATCAGAAGGACTAACCTATAGAGCTATATGTCATGATTCAAGTAGTGGACCTGAAAAGCTCACTAATTCAAAGGCTAATTCATATCATGTCAAAGGTGCATAAGATGGTTTGAAAAGGGGTGTAGGTCTTGTTGGGGTTAGGTGCCGGCATCTGAAAGGAAACTATGGAGGGGTGTCTCTTGCATAGCATTGATGGCAATAATGAATTGTACCATTTGCGTGGGCTATTGGACTAGTGAAGAGAGGAAGACTAGTCTTTCTTTGCACTCATTGAAGGAGATCTCTCTCTGCATAGGGGCAAATGATTGGTGCATCATGTCGGGATAAGGAAAGGTAATTATCTAAACTCTGAACAAAGGCAAGTGTATATTTCTTAATTGTTTGATATGTTTCGTTTTGTTTTGGTAAAGATTAATTTGCATTTCAAGATAGCTACTGAAATATAACCTAGATTGGCAGGTAATTTGCACACAAACTGCCACATGAGTTAGAAAGAGCTAATGATAGGGAATCACTAAATTCCTCTGTTAATGACAAATACACTATGCTTCTTCCTTTTGTTCCTCCTAAATAAAGAAATAGAAGTTCGAAGTTCGCTATTTAGAAGTTGGATTGGCTTGGGATAATGCTTGTCTTCTTTGACTGATTTTTTTGGGCAATTCTATCTTGTATGATTACTGACTTAGTATGGCTGTTGTTTAGTAATAGAGGATTTTTTATATAACTATCGTTGTTCTTAGAAATCTGTTTACTTGTAACCTGTATTTGTATGATAGTACTTTGTATAAGTTTCGTTTCTTATTCTCCATGTGCTTTTCTGTGTACTGTCATATACTTAATATTAATATAGAGGTGAGTATTAACTTATTAGTCAGCTTATAATTTCCTTTTGTCATATAAGTGAGAGCCTCATTTGCTGTTTGTGTATGCTTAGATTTTACGCAGTAAGTTTTTTCTTATAGCATATCCATATAAGTGTTTTCTTGTTTCCCGACTTGCTGCTCTTTTGATTTATCTTATGCTTTAGTTAGTTGTTTTGATGAGATATCGTCGTATATACTTTTCATAAGTTACGATGATTATAAGGTTATATATAATGTCTTGTTGTTCTCAGCTCAATCGGTTTTAAGTGCTTCAGGATCTTAATGGCATTTGTTCTATATTATTTTTTTTTTAACAAAAATGATAAAAATTGCATGATGTTTGTATCTAGTAGGTATGTACGGCTGTTTTACCTGAGTGATATATTGAAGCTGTTGATTTGTTCTTAAAATCATGTATAAGTTTTTTTGTTTATTCTGCTATGCTCAACTCTTTGCTTCAGAGAATCTGTCTGTTCGACTATCTCATAATACTGTCAAGTCTGCATGCAGAACTGCGTAAGTTACTAAGTGAAATTTGCTTAATTAGTCCTTAGGAGACGAGTCATTTAGAGGATTAATACGAGAACTATATTATAATGACTTATAACTCCTGCTAGTTAGCATATTGCTTCCTTGTCTATAAAAGATCTTCTATAATGTGAGGGTGATCAACCTGTGAGTACTATCATGGAAGGTGAGTTTGCGTTAAATGGTTGCATACTGTTTAATCTAGCTACAAATTAAACCGTTGATATATTTTTCAATAACAACTATAGTAATTCTAAAGAATATGCAATATCTAACATTAACCATCTTTTAATTAACTTGAACTAAAACTATATCTTGTTGAGTTATTCGAGATTTCTCAGATAAGGATGTGTTATGTTAAATATATGATCTAGAAATAATACAAGAGGTACTCCTAAAATAATTGAAATATCTTCGACTGGAAAAACTTGATACATAGTATAATAATATGTTTGTTGTTAGTTGTTCTATAATAAACTCATGACTCTTCAAATGCCAAAGATCTTAGACTATTGTTGATAGATATAAAATTAAAGCTGAAATAAATTTAGGTTCATTTGTTCAATTGACAGAGGTAAAGCTGTACTAATTTCAATATAATAGCCATTATAGTAAGTTTAGCAACAACTATGCATGGTTTATATATATTTTTGTCCTGAATCCTGAAAGTTGTTGTTTGTTTAGTCTAAAGATTGAGTTCTAAATTGGATGTTAAAATACAGGAGATTAAAGAACAAATCATGAAAAGCTTAAGGAGTTAAAAATAAAAACTCATATTTGTGCAGGCTGTTGTGACTAAATAAACACATGTCCTGATTACAACTTTGTCCGTTAAATGTGCGTTGAATGAAAGCCAAAATTAGGGAGAAGAGAGATAGAAGAAGAGTACCTTGAAAAACCGAACCTAACAAATGATACACAGTATTAAGATCGATCCACAATGCACACAAAACAGTAGCAACGCAACAAAGCGTAACCTGCAGAGACGCCGTCGGTCGCCTCGCGTCCCGTCCAGTAAGCAGAGAGAGAGGAATGACACAGAAGCGTCAGGACAGGAGAGAAGAAAGAACTATTTGAGGTTGAATACGCAAATGCAAGTCCAATAGGAAGGGCCAAAGGGTTTATTTGTTCAAAAATATTCTGTACTTCAAAAATTACTATCAATAGTATTCAAAATATTTTGATGTAAAATTTTGGTTTTTAAGAAGTCAGTTATTAAAAATATATTAATATAATTTGTTTTTTAGGTAATGTATTCTTGATAAATAATGCAATTTTCATTTTACGTAAAAATTAAATTTTATACAGTTTGTATCTTATAAAAGATTTCAATCTTTTTTAATTTCGAAGCAAGTATGCTGGTAAATTTATAAAAATATCTTGATTTATAAATAAATAGGGAATTTTATAAAAATCACATGGATATTTCTAAAAAACAGTTGA
>SNQN01013551.1:0-12941 GCA_008642245.1 Bassia scoparia | reverse complement strand
GTGTGGGATTTGCTTTGTGTTCGTGTGTTCGTGGTTTTCTAGATTATTTGCTTAATTTTCAGTGATTTTTTTGGAGTTTCACAACTCCTTGAGGTGATTGCTTAACCCTTTAATTWAGTTTAATTATTTAGTTGAAGCTATCGATTAATTCGCAAATTGAGCCTYTTTTGAGTTYAGATTGCAATTCYAACTTAAATCAGAATTTTTTATTAAAAAGTTGCAATTTTTSGACTTGAATTGCGAWTTGTRAATTTTTGTGAGTCGTGGTTTCTGAGCTTGGTTGCTATTGAGTTGAATTTGTGAATTGAATCTCTAAATTTGATTTGTGAGTTTAGTTATTGAAATTTTAAGTATTGAACTGAGTTTGTGAGTACTGGTTAAGTTATGAATATTTGGAAGTGCAACCGTGCTTTACTGAGACTTTGAATTGTTGCAACTTTTTGTTATTTGTTATGCGTTGTGAGTTGCTGGAATTTTTGCATTAGTAGCATTTGTGATTTGAACTTGAACTGCAAGTTCTGAGTTGAATAAGTAATTTGCTGGATGCTGGCTTAGGCAGAGAACCATCAACAAAAACCATCTTATTTTTTGTTGTTAAACCACTTATCATCGAGGATTTCCAGGTATTAAAACTCGTACCATCAAATTTATCAGAAACAAATGATTGTGCTATAGTATCAGAAGGATGTATATAGTAAACAGTGCTAGGTTCTGTTCTAAGATCTAAAATCCTATTGGATCTTTCATTTTCTTGATTATTTGTAGTTTCTGGTGGTTGAGACATGATTGAAGAGAAGAAAGAAAGAACAAAGAAGTATAGAAAAGGATAGAAGTGGTAGAAAGAAGCAGAAAAGCAATCGAAATTAACAAAGTGCTCAGGAACTAGGTTTTGAACAAAAAAGGCACAAAAGCGAATCGAAGTTGAAGAAAACGAMTAGAAAATACCTCAAACACCTCGCAATCAATAGCACGAGACTAATTTAGGAACAATCTCGTCGTCAATGCGATTAAGAAAAGAGCAAATGAATCACATCACCAAAGCACATTCAAGAACAGAGGAGCAACGAACCTTCAAGAACTTTGCAACGATCAAACCAGAACAAAGAACAAACAAGATCGAAGAGTAATGCGAAGCTCTGATACCATGTCAAACTTGCAAATGCAAGTTCGCTGATCACAAACAAAATGRAGTTTGAATCAATGCTAAAAAMTAGAGCAGAAGAATTCTTCACAAAGAGATGAAGAATTGCACAGTAGCATTCAACAATGAACAGTAGCTAAGATTTGAGAGAACGAGAAAGTAAGAGAGAAGAAATGAGAACTGAGAGTTTTGTCATCTTATTATTCATCAACTAATTTACATGATACAAGAGTATATATATTGGGATTGAACCCATACATGAATGGCTAGGATCAAAAGTAATCCTAGGGCTAAGATGAGCTCTGTGAGAGTTAGTTACAAGAACAATTCTCGAAGAAGATCAACCAACCAAGCTTGTGAGTGAAGAATRAGTTGATGTGTGAGCTGATGTGGATGGTCCAGCTGGCATATACTCAACAAGGGTGCCTATCATTCTAACATGGAACCGCAAAGGCTTCACGAGCTTCATCGAAACAGACTTTAAGGAAAGCGCCAATATCATACAGAATGTGACTGGATTGTCCGGAACACACACAGTTCCTCCATCGCCATATCCACCATAAGGTGATGCCAAAGTACATCGACCAAAGATCAGGATTAGCATAACTTGAAGTATTTAAATTAGATAAAATCCAAGGTGTGAGAGTACCATCATAAAAATTAGGTGAGTATAAGGGGGAAGTCACTTTGCTCCAAACTTCACGTGCCYCCGTACAATCTCGAAGKAAATGAAGGGTCGTCTCCTCCACGGCGCCACAAATAGAACAAGTCGAATCCTCAATCAGATKAAGTTATGCTTGCACCTGTTCACATTACAAAGAAGGCGGTCATGAATAACCAMCCAATGAAAAACACGAATGCGCTGTTAAACGGGGCCTTCCAAATCAAGTCCCAGCTTCTATKCGTAACAACATCATGATTCCGACGAAAAATGCGAAGAGCAGACTTGATGGTGAAACGCCCTCGAGCATCACCTCCCCAATAACTAAGATCACCTAAAGAAGGGTCCTCCTATAGCTCATGCACTTCAATACTCATAAAAGCCTCATTGGGGAAGAATTCAGAAAAGTGGTCCCATTTTCACCCATTTTGGGGATCCCACATATCTCTAATTGAATGARCAAGCTGAGGTGAGAATCAGGAACTCGCTGCAATGCAACCTCAAATAATGGAGCATCTGTAGCCCATTTATCCTTTCAAAATCGTGTACCACGCACTACCAGTACCCACCGCCACCTTGATCCCCTCTTGGAGGAAACACGCAATATCCGTGATTCCCCTCCAAACATTTGACATAACCGACTTAGGRTGAAACATTCCCAAGTCACATCGACATTTGCAATATTTAGCATGAAGCACCATAGGCCACAATGAATTAGGTTCAGAAAGTAGACGCCAACCCAATTTAACTTAGTGAGAAAAGCTGAATTTACATGACGAGTGGAACGTATTCCAAGACCACCTTGATCAATTGGTTGTTGGATTGTATCCCACGAGACTAGGTGGATTTTGTTGTGTTGCTTCGTACCCTCCCATTATAATCCATTTTCTGATCAAGATTGTCAACTGTACGGGAGCTTTAGCGGATTGCATAGAATAATGCATTGAGGACATGGCTTGTTAAGTGTATGCGCCGAAGGGAAAGATTTTAGATTTTCCTCCGTAAGATGAATGATGATTTCTCAAAAGGGTGAGAAATGTGCTTCTGTTCCTATGCTTCCGTGAGAGTAGGCATCCAAAGATATAGTCCTAAATATGGATGTCTCATTTTCATTCAACTTATAACTCTTGTTCAATCAATCCATATTCTTGGACAGATACTCAGTTAGGTATATTTCAGAACTATTTGTTTGACGAAGCTTGGCAAACATAATACATAATTCATAACGAAGGCTGATCAAGTGAGGCTTCGCAAACATAATACGTTCATCTATGAAGATAATAGTTTGAGAGGAGTGGTTCATGTTCGGTTTGACTCTGTAGGACATTGTAAGAGTTAAATGACTTCTAATGGATAGCGTAGAATAAGACCTAGCTGTAATGAATTGTTAGGGCAATAGGGAAGATGAAGCTTTGTATGGTTTTCAATTTATGTGGTATTAGGTAAAGGGTCTGTCAATAAGAATATACACTACGAATGTAACCTACTGCTAGTGTGTACAAGCAAAGTTAGAACAAGACAAAAAAGGAGGGAAAGTTGTCATGAGCGTGTACATGATCAAGATGGGAATCATGTGCACTAATACATTAATACCTAGTACAAAGTAGTGGTCGAGACAGGAAAGCAAGACAAAGCAAAGTCCATTTTGGGCCTTTCCTTTTCTACATCCCCCGAAACTGGGGAGTTGAGGGGGGGAACGAGTCCAAGTTTGGATAAGAGGGTGTGCTGTGACACTGGTAGACCCTTGGTGATGGAATGTTTGCATTGGTTCCGGGGGTAGGCATTTCGGCTGGATGACCAGAGGCCTATGTTCTCTGCACAGTGGCACAACTTCTAACATGCTTTTTCTTTCATGATTTACTGGTGTTGACAGCTATAGATAAGAGCTGCTGATTTATCAATTTCAACATATGGTGACAGGACTTGAGACCAGATCTTTAAACTTGTGTGCCAGTCTCACTCAAGTAGCTGGCATGGCTCAGTACTCGGTTTGGTTGTTAGCACCAGGCTGCTTTTTTGTCTTCCATGAATCAAGGATTTCAAGGAGAATTAAGAAGCAGTAAGTGATTTTTCGAAGAAAGGAGGCTAGCCTAGTCTATCTTCATAAGCCGTAGCTTAGGCACAGATGGATTGTACAAAGAGGAGGCTTGGCCAGAGAGCTGAAGTAATTACAGCAGCATCTTATTTCTCCTGATGTGTTAGATTGTTGGTTTCTGCTATGAATTGGCTCAAGTAGGACTACAAAGCTATTGTCTGGACTGGTTAATTGGTCAGGTAGAAAGCTTGCCTATAGATGTTGTGCCAGTTATGGATCGATTGTGCCAGACCCAATCTGTGTCAATTTTCACTGAGGTACTTCAGTGGATTTTCACAGGATTTTGGCATTGTCCATATGGTTGTTCTTTCACAAAATCGTTGTATACTCTTTTGGGAGATAAAGGTGCATTTCTTCCTTATGACTTCAATCAGAAACTACTCAGGACCTAGATCTTTCATAGTGAAACTAGGAATGCAGGAAGTCCTTTGCTCCTCGCACGCTTTGTGATCCTACATGAAGCAATGTATCACATAGACTAAGGATATCCAAAGTGTGTTCTTTCCTTTGATGGAAGAGAGAGTAATCTGCCTTTTCGATTGGGCAATTCATGTTCAATGAGAGATGTGGAGAGCTTGGTGAACCACTGCTTGGGAGCTTGTTTGAGTCCATACAAGGACTTTTTGAGTTTGCAGACAACATTGGGATGTTGGAGAGAGAAGGTGTTTTCTGCCTGATTCACTACAATTGGTGTTCCTGGACCAGAATAGCCRGCTGGCACCTTAATGTATACATCTTCAAGAAGTTCTCCATGCAAAAATGCATTTTTGACATCCATTTGGGCTAAGTGCAAATTTTCTACTGCTGRCACAACCAGAAGGGATCTATCAGTTGTCATCTTAGCAARTGGGGCAAAAGTCTGAGCATAATCAATGCCCTCCCTTTGTCTACATCCAAGAACAACAAGWCTTGCCTTTTCTCTCTCAACACTTCCATTAGCCTTGAACTTGGTTTTGTATAACCATTTGGTTCCAATTGCTCTTCTGTTTGGAGGCAGGACAGTGAGTTTCCATGTGTCATTATCTTCAAGGGCTTGAAGTTCTTGATTAATTGCTCTAACCCATTTTTCTTCCTTAACAGTTGATTTGAAATTCTTTGGATCAATTACAATGCTGATTTGAGCTTGCAGGGKAAACAGATGAGGTGTGACATCAATGCTTGCCACATTAATCACTGGTTGAGGATCTGAAATGGGGTTAGAGCCTTCTTTAGAGTTGATTACATAATCCTGCATCCATGTGGGGTTGGTTCGAATTCTTGTTGATCTTCTACATTGAGGTTGAGGATGAGCAGAAATCTCATTGTCAGGGTCCACTTCATGATCCATCTACCAACTGTGGTGATACATTTGCTCTGGTTGCAGTTCTTCTATGATATGTGAGTAGAGGTCTGTGTGCTCTCTCTGGTTGTTGCATAGTTTCAGTGTTTTCATATACTGCCCTTCACAGTAAAGAGGATCAAGTAGTTCATCATCAACTGCTACCTGAGAGTTTTCATGTTCCATTTGTGTGACAACATTTGGTGTTGGTTMATTGTAATAGTTTTGAGCAGATTTGTGGAAAGGGAAAATGTGATCATGGAACTTGACATCCCTGGAAGCAAACACCTGTTTGTTTGTCACATTCAGAAGTTTATATCCCTTCTGATTGGCTGGACACCCCATGAAGACACATGACACACCCCTCAGGTCAAATTTGTCCTYTGACCTACTGGGATTCCTAGCCATAGCAAGGCATCCAAATACCTTCAAGTGGTTTAGATCAGGTTTTTTCTTCAACAGCTTCTCATATGGACTTATATTACCCAATACCTTTGCTTGGTAACCTGTTTGTAATGTACACAGCTGTGAGCACACATTCACCCCAGTATTTCACAGGTAGGTTTGCTTGAAGTCTCAGTGCCCTTGCCATTTCCAGCAAGTTTCTGTGCTTTATTTCAGCTTTTCCGTTCTATTGAGGCATGTCTACACATGAGGTTTGAAGCCTAATTCCATTCTCATTGAAATATTCTTTGCATTTTCCTTTTGTGAATTCAAGTGCATTGTCTGACCTAAACATCTTAACTGACTGATTGAACTGATTTTTTACAAGTGAGACAAACATTTTAATCACATTCACAGCATCTGATTTATGTCTAAGCAAATATAACCAAGTGGTTCTGGTGTGATCATCAACCAAAGTTAAGAAATAGCTAAATCCATTATAAGTCTGAACCTTGTAAGGTCCCCAAATGTCCATGTGGACTAAATCAAATGGAGCTGCAGCAATAGATTTACTATAGTCAAAAGGAAGCTTAGTAAACTTAGACATTGGGCAAATCAAACAGATCTCATTAGAATTAGAGTAAATCCCTTTCATACAACCAGATTTTTTCACTTTGTTGGCAGAAGCATGCCTAAGTCTATTGTGCCACAAGGCACTTTCATTCACAACATCTCCTACAAGGTTACAACTACTTTGATTTCTAACTGGCTCATTGCCTTCTTGACCTACATTTGATCTTAATTCTTTGCTGCAAATTCTCTTTCCTGCATCATCAATACTGCACTTCATCTTCTCCAGTTCCTTTCTACTCATATCCACCAAATAGTAGATACCATTTGTTGGTACCCATTGAGCCACCAGGCCCAATAGCCACCAGGGCCCATGCTAACTAAATCCAATAGGCCCAATTCGTGCTAGTTGGTCCAACGGGCCTTATTAAAGGGAAAATGCCATGGGCTAAAAGGAGTCAAAGCTACCAACCCACTAGTCAAAAGTTGGGTGCATGTAGGACACCTACCCTGGTATATGTATACGCCACTTGTCACGTTTGAGGAAGCCTTGACCATGCAAATTTCAGGTATAAAAGCAGGCTTGAGGCCCCAAGGGCTGGTAAGTTCATTCGAACAAACAACACCTACATTCTCTCTCTAAATATTGATTACCCTGGTAAATACTGACACCTCCATCGAAGGGGCTGTTCCTGGGTTGCCCCAGGGTAGTTCAACCGTGTTTTGTAGGTACCAGGATTGCAGACCAGGTCCATCTTCACCAACACCGGCTCGTTGGCCACTGCCACGTCAGCAGTACCACATATTGTACCAACAATTTGGCGCTAGAAGGAGGGTCGTAGTGTCACATATTGAGTGAAGAGAACCATGGATGCATCCAACCAGGAGATGGTGCATGGTGACAGAGCTGACCATAGAAGGCCAGAGGAGGTCTCATCCACGGCAAGAAGCCGCTCCTCAAGACGTACCAGGTCAGCAAGACACCGGGAAAGTCGGGGTTCAATGCCACCACCGTCTCATCATTACCCACCACAAAGTCCGAGGAACCAGAATACTGGGTCAGTTGGACCAGGTGGAACTTATCAACAAGAACCTCCTCCCTCTGGGAGAACACGAGGTTACTCGACTCCACCGAGCCCAGACCAGGTGGAGCAAGCAAGAAATATCCTAAGACGTGTCGGTCTGGCATCCTCAGGTTATGGTGGAAACACTTCGGGAGTGGGAACCACTCAAGGCAATGACTTTTATGGTCCAAACCTGCCCACACCAAGCCGCTCGACCAGGAGGTACCATGATCAGGTAGACGGCACAGACAGACCACCACGACCACACGTCAGAAGGCGGCTAAATTACTCGCCACCACATCCTTCCTCCTCACCATCGTTTGGGTCATCACCATCGATGGAAGGCCTGCCAGATGAAACTGGTATGGGACCTGAGGTGAGATATGCGAGTCCTGTGCGCCGAGACCGGTCAGCAACGGTCAGACATGGATCACAAGCAGAATCCGCTGGATATACGTCACAGACTACCAGACCTGGACATGCGACCAGGCCTGGACGGTCAGTTCATGACAGGCTTGGAAATCGCCTCTCAGCCTTTCAAAGGTTGGGAGAACCAGATCCGATACAGGGTCAACCGGCAACTGTTGCTTCCCCTGGTCAAACCACAATGCATGCAGCTGCTGAGATCAGGTATCCTTCCTCATCACCACTTAGTGAGGTAATTTTGAGAGCTCGTCACAAAAAGTTAAAATGCCAGGCCACATCAAATTTGATGGTACTGGGGATCCCGAGGACCATGTGGCCCTTTATGAGGGGCATATGTACTTGGGTGAATTTACAGATGCAACCTGGTGCAAGTATTTTCCTACACCTTGACAGGAATTGCACAAGCCTGGTTTAGAAATATCCCTCCAGGTAGTATCCATAGCTTTGTTGACCTGGCAGATCAGTTCAGAAATCATTTTATAAGTGGTAGAAGGAGAGAAAAATCTTCAGTTGAGCTTATGTTTGTAAAACAGGGTAAAGATGAAAGTCTGCGTGATTATCTTACCAGGTTCAATAAGGAGGCCATAATGGTCTCCAGATCAAAACCTGACGTGGTAATCATGGCTTTGCAGTATGGTCTCAGACCAGGCCCGTTCAGGGACCACCTCACCAAGTCAAAGGTGGATACCCTGGCCCAGGCAATGCGAATCTCAGATGAGTATATCACCCTGGAGGAGTTCAACAAGACAACGGCACCAGGTGGAACTGCAGCTCCAAAAAAGGAAGAAAAATCACCAGCCACTGCCCAAAAATCCAGAAAGGAAAAGAGGGAGGAAAAGAAAAAGGAGAAGGCATCAGCACCACTTCCACCTATTTTCGAAAGTTTTACCCCCCTCAACACAGACAGGGCAGTAATATATGCAACTCACAAGGGAGAGGATAAATGGATCAAACCTCCCAAGAAGTCAAGGGCTGGAAAGGACCCTAATAAGTACTGTGATTTCCATGAGTGTCCTGGTCATTCCACTGAAGATTGTGTACAGCTGAAGAACAACATTGAAGACCTGATCAGAAAGGGATTCTTTGCTCAGTACAAGAAATTTGCCAAAGATCAAGAGGAGAAAGACCAGGGCCAGAAGGAAGACAGAACAGAGCAACCAAGGAGATACCAGCCCAGGAGGCCAATCAATGAAATTTCTGTCATCTTTGGCCCACCAGCCTCCACGAAGCATCTGAAAAATAAGGTCAGAACAGCTAGTTGCTCCAATTCTTATCAGTCTGAATGTTTAGATATTCCTGAAATTAGCTTTGGACCTCAAGACTGTAGGGGGCTGGTCCAGCCCCATAATGATCCCTTAATATGTTCAGTCCAAGTATGCAATCACCTAGTCCATAAAGTCCTGATTGATGGGGGTAGCTCTGTAAATGTACTTTATTACCATGTTTATCAAAAAATGGGGCTACAAGATAGCAACATGGAGCCTACATCAGGACCAATATCAGGATTCTCTGGAAACTCAATCCTTCCTAAAGGTGAAATTAATTTGCCAGTCACCTTGGGGGATGAAGAGTTAGGGAGAACTGTTATGGTTAGGTTCCAGGTGGTAGAAGCTTATTCACCCTATAACATTATTATGGGAAGAACATTCATGGGTGCCTTCGAAGGTGTAGCATCTACATATCATCTATGCTTTAAGTATGTATCAGACTGTGGCAAAGTTGCAGTGTTGAGAGGCTCTCAAATAGCAGCCAGGTCATGTCAACTAGCCCTGGTGAAATCATCAAGGAAAGAAGATTCAGACAAGCTTCGAAGGCAGGTAGAGGAAATGGGGGCTGGATCCAGTCCACAACCTTTAAAGAAGAGGGTGATCCAGGTCACAGGACCAGAAGCAACTCATTCTCAAGAATCAGCTCAGTTTTCTACTGGACCACAGATTGAATTAGACAGGGTGGCCCTACCACAACCTGTTGAAGGCACAGAGTCAGTTCCCCTGGTAGAAGACACTGATAGAATGGTCCAGATTGGTTCAGACTTGGGGGCTCAGGAAAGGTGTGATCTAATTGGCCTACTCAGAGCTCATGAAGATGTGTTTGCTTATTCAGCAGATGAAATGCCTGGGATCGATCCTGAGGTAATATCACACCATCTCTCTCTTGATCCAGCCAGGAAGCCTGTAAAGCAGAAGAAGAGACATTTTTCCATGGAGAAGAATCAAGCAATTGAGGCAGAGGTCAATAAATTGTTAGATGCAGGGTTTGTGGAATTGTGCCACTACCCAGAGTGGCTGGCAAATGTGGTGATGGTCAAGAAACCAAATGCCACCTGGAGAATGTGTGTAGATTTCACAGACTTGAATAAGGCCTGCCCAAAAGACTGCTATCCTCTGCCACGGATAGATCAGCTGGTAGACTCAACCAGTGGTCATGCCAGGCTCTCTTTCATGGATGCTTTCTCAGGTTATCACCAGATACACATGTATCCACCAGACAAACAGAAGACAGCGTTCATCACCAGCTGTGGTGTCTATAACTACATCATGATGCCCTTTGGGCTCAAGAACGCTGGTGCCACCTACCAACGTATGATGGACCAGGTCTTTGAGACTCAAAGAGGCAGGAACTTGGAAGTATATGTTGATGATGCCATTGTCAAGAGTGTCAATCCAGAAGATCATGCTGAAGACCTTGCAGAAACATTTGCGAATTTGAGGAAATACCAGGTCAAACTTAACCCGAAGAAATGTGTCTTTGGTGTTAAGTCTGGTAAATTCTTGGGATTCATGGTTAGTCAGAGAGGAATTGATGCTAATCCTGATAAAGTGAAGGCAGCATTGGACTTGCCAGAGCCGAGAAGCATCAAAGATATACAGAGGCTAACAGGCAGAATGGCAGCATTATCCAGATTCATAGCCAGGTCATCTGAGAAGTCACAACCATTCTTCAAGATTCTAAAGGGTAACAAGGAATTCAATTGGGGGCCAGAGCAAAAGGAGGCCTTCAACCAGCTTAAAGATCACCTGACGAAGCTGCCAACCCTGGCCAGACCACAGCCAGGTGAGACCTTATTCCTGTATATTGCAGTTAGCCAAACAGCTGTGAGTGCAGTTCTACTAAAAGAACAGGATAAGGTACAACAACCTGTGTACTTTGTGAGTCATGCATTAACAGGGGCAGAAACCAGGTATCCAATGATTGAAAAGGCTGCCTATGCAGTAATTATAGCAGCTAGGAGATTGAGGCCATACTTTGATGCTCATCCCATTGTAGTTCTAACCGATCTTCCCCTGGAGAAATCTCTTGAAAAGTTGGAAAAGTCTGGTAGATTGACCAACTGGGCATTTGAGCTTACTGGTTTTGGAATCAGCTTTCAGCCTAGGACAGCTATAAAAGCACAAGCATTGGCTGATTTCTTAGCAGAATGTTCATATTATGAAGAAGACTCTGTACAGGTGGAGCCCTGGGTGGTTTACTCTGACGGTTCATCAACTGATGGTGCATCTGGGGCTGGTGTAGTATTGCTTTCACCAGAGAAAGATGTCATTGAGTATGCACTGAAGTTCAAGTTTCAAGCCACAAATAATGAAGCAGAATATGAGGCTGCCATAGCAGGCTTACAACTCTGTCTGTCTATTGGTGCAGCTAGGGTATGTCTCATGACTGATTCCCAACTAGTTGCTAACCAGTACAGGGGGGAGTATGAGGTCAGAGAGCCTATTCTGTAGGCCTATTGCACCAAGATGAAAGAGCTGGCTTCGAAGCTTCAATCATTTGAGATTCGTCTAATTCCAAGAGAGGAAAATATCCTGGCAGATGCATTGGCTAGGTTGGCAACTACCACCTTCCAAAATCTGACCAGGTCTGTTTTTATTGAAGTACTTCCTAAAAGGAGCATAGAGTGTGAATCTATGTATGTCTTCCAGGTGGGACCTCCACCACCATGGATGGCAGATATTATAGCATACAAACAAAATGGTGTGCTACCTGTGGATAAAGCACATGCCAGGAAGGTCAAGTTGGCTGCTCAAAGGTACACCATGATCCAGGGTGAGATGTACAGGAGATCACACACCTCACAACCTCTTCTTAAATGTGTTGATACTGATGAAGGGGGCTACATCGTCAGAGAGATTCATGAAGGCATATGTGGACATCATGTGGGAGCCAGAGCCCTGGTTCACAAAGCTCTTCGGTTTGGCTATTATTTGGCCAACCATGACTGCAGATTCTGTCAAGATAGTGACTGAGTGTGATAAGTGTCAAAGGTTTTCTCCATCCATCAACCAGCCAGCAAATGACCTGCATCCCATCCTTAATCCGATACCATTTGCACAATGGGGAGTTGACATCCTGGGGCCTTTTCCCAGAGCCCAAGGTGGAAAAAGGTGGTTGATCGTTGCTGTTGATTACTTTAGTAAGTGGATTGAGGCTGAGGGCTTATCCAACATCTCGGAAAAGGATGTCAGAAAATTCTTATGGCAGAATGTGTTAACCAGATATGGTATACCAGTGTGCATGGTGTTTGATCATGGCAGGCAGTTTGATAATGATCGTTTGAAGGCTTGGTTAGCCCAATTCAAGATCAAAGTGGCATTTTCAACAGTCTGTCACCCACAATCAAATGGGTTGGCAGAGGCAGCAAACAAGCAGATCCTGAATGGTCTAAAGAGGAAGCTGGATGACATGGATGACAAGAAAGGCCTGTGGCTCCAGGAATTACCAGGTGTACTCTGGTCACTGAGAACCACAGTTAAAAGATCCACTGGTCATTCGCCCTATACCCTGGTATATGGTACGGAGGCTCTGATTCCTATTGAAGTCGGTTCCACATCTCTCAGACTCTCACAGTATAGCCAGCCTCAAAACGAGCAAGTCTTGTTAGAATGCCTCGACCTGGTAGAAGAGCTGAGGGAGGATGCAGCAACCAGACATGCTGCCTATATGCAAAGGATAGCCAAGTATTACAACAGACGAGTCAGGCAACGACCTCTTGTAGTAGGAGATCTAGTCCTAAGAAAGTCAGCAGCAGTTCAGAAGGCAGGAATTCATGGCAAGCTTTCTGCCACCTGGGAGGGACCTTATCAGATTCATTCCCAAAGCATGCCTGGAACTTACAGACTAATGGAGCTAGATGGCACTGAATTGCCAAGTATATGGAATTCAGATCAACTAAGAAGGTATTATGCTTAGACTTGCAATTCTTGTAATACATAGGGCACCATTTTGTTAAAAGTAGATGAAATAACCATTGTAAACAATGTACATATATATATATATATATATAA
>SNQN01013550.1:0-12942 GCA_008642245.1 Bassia scoparia | reverse complement strand
ATGGTTAATGTGTATGAGATATGTAAAATAATTTGAGTTAATTGAATGTGCAGAGAGTGTGAGGTGATTTTGCACTGCACCATACAAGTCAACCTTCCGTCTTCCCAATACTTGTTTTTGGTTTGTAGGGGCTACCTCTCTGGTTTTCGATTATATAGATAACCTCACGAACGTACTTCTAAAACGATTCCGAAGATCGATAGAAGAAATTATAGACTGTATGGTCTAAGGGAATTTAAAGCTTTTGTGGAATAATACTGGTTAGACACACAAAATATGAAGAGAAACAAAAGCATTCCCATACAATAAGGATAAGAGTCAGACTACAACTGTTATTACAAAAAGAATGATTACCTTCATGTTTTACACAATTGTGGATTGATAAAGCAAGTTATGATCCATCAATGATGAACTATGTGCCAACAATATGCTGAAAATCCTGTGTCCGAAACTCTCTCTTAGTCTGAAATTGTACTGGCCATCAAAGAATACTTTGTGAAACAATAGTTACCTGTAATAAATCATGTTTTAGGCATCATACAGCATAGAGGAAAATGCTAAATCATGTCATTAAATATCCTAAAATAAAACAACAATAAGAATTAAATAAAACTAACTAAATAAAAATAAATAAAATACATAATTACATAATAATTAATAATAGCAATGAAATTTATCTTGGTTGCCTCCCAAGCAGCGCCTTTGGTTTAAGTCTTCAGTCTCACATGCTTCTCATTGATTTATGGTTTCTCAAAAGTCAGATTGTCTCTAAACTCCATAACTTACATTTGATCATAAAATGGATTCAACCGATGACCATTTAACTTATTGAAATTCTTATTAGTATCCCAAACTTTGATCTAACTACACCTTGAGAAAAAACATTGTGACAATAAAAGGGCTAAGCCATCTAGATTGAAGCTTTCCAGGAAATAATCGTAAACGAGCTTATGAATAACAAAACTTTTGTTCAATTTCAAATGATTTCCTAGCTATTTACTATCTGGAAAGCTTAAGTCTTTTCCTTATACAACTTTTGCAATTCGCATAAGATTTCTCGCCTTAATTCTCCAATTCATTCGTTTTAGTAATTGCAATTTCCTCTCTTACCACCCAAAGTCTAGTCTAAATACATTGTTTTCACAAGCCCAAAACAACTTTGTTCAATTTCTACAGGTAAGTGATCAAGATTTCCCAAACATAAGTCTAAAAGCGAGAATAACCTAAAGGGTGTATGCATTCTATATTCCCATAAAAGCATCTCCTAACCAAGACTCCGATCTTTTCTATTCGGATTAACCATTTTTTCGAAAGAGACTTTAACTCCCTATTTGAAACTCGCTTGACCTAGTTTGAGCGATGGTATGCAGTGGCACTCTATGTGTCACAAATATTTTCTGCAAGAAAAGCACCAAAAGTCTTATTGCAAAAATTGCGTAACATCTATCACTAATTATTTGCCTTAGGCATGCCAAATCTATTAAATATATGACCTTTAACGAATTTCTATACGGTTATGGGCATTCATCAAATTTGGGGCTTGCCTCTACCATTAAAACATAATCAAGCAAGAGATGTAACTTTACAAATGAAGAAAGGAAAAGACCCATTTAAAGTTCTATACCCCACACATCAATATCACATATAAGTAACCAATTAGCATTTCATTCCTTTTAGACAATATTCCCTGCTTTTGACAACGTCACAAGATTTACAAATAAATATTGGCATTCACTTGTAATAGTAGGCCAATATAAACCCACATTCTTTTTTAGACACTTTTATGACTGTTCTTTGGGACCCAAGTCTCCACTTTCAAGACTAGACAAAAAGTGAGAATAGAGTCAAACTCATATTGTCTACACACCTTCTTAATTTCAGGTCAACACATGTATTTCCCATAGTATTTTATAAATTTTTTTTTCAAATTTCCCCATAATATTAATATTCTTAGAATCAAATTTTATCCTTGTGCTTTTTGGAGCTTTATGATTGGGTGGAAATGCTGCCTGCACTTAGTAATCAACAAAATTCTGCATACCATATGAAAACATCTTCTTTATATTAGTGCAAAAACGCTCATCAGGAAAAAACTCAGTCATGATAAAGCCAGTCTTCTCTAGAACAACCTAACTTAAGTGGTAATTCAGCAAACTATATTCTCAACATCCCTTTTTCTATCCCTAATTTCTAAATCAAAGTCCTATAATAAAAGAATCAACCTAAAGTAATCTAGGTTTAGACTCTTTCTTTTTCTAACAATACTTAAGAGCCGCAATGATCAGAGTAAATCAATCACATGAGTGCAATGTAAGTATTTCTAAATTTCTCCAAAGCAAAAATTCACCAGCATACATCTCTTTTTCAGTCACAGTATAATTACACTGAGTAATCAATGTGACTTAGAAGCATAATGAATCACATAAGAACTTCTTTATCTTTCTTTTGTCCTAAGATACTCCGTTTATAGTTTTATTACACTCGCATCACACATAATTTCGACATGGCAATGTCCAATCAGGATGTCTAATATGATAGGTTTGTGGTCTAAATTTTTCTTTAAAACTCATCGAAAGCCTTTTACCACACATATCAAAAATCAAATGTAGCATTTATAAGCAAGCAAACACACAATGAGAAGCAATTTTAGAAGAAGTTCTAATAAACGTCTATAAAAACTCAGCATGTCCTAAAATGATTCTAACAATGCCGAACACAGTTAGATAAGGCAACGAGCTAATACTTCTATTTTTGCTTTATCACTTCTAGACCTTTAGCGACATAACAATATGTCCTAGCACCTAACCTTTTTCTACCATAAAATGACATTTTTCAAATAAACAAGTTCATTTCAAAACATCTTTCAGAAACACGAGACAAACCATGTGACATCTGTCAAATGAATCACCAAAACAGTTAAAAAATCATTCATAAACACTTCCATATCATTGTCAATCAGATCAGATAAAAATATGGCTCATCATTACATCTTGAAATTACCAGCGTGCATTACACAAACCAAAGGCATTCTCCTAAAAGCAAAAAGTACCAAACGCGACATGTAAAGGGGCTTTTCTTGATTGGTTTCTCATTAGGCAATAGCAACTGCGTGTACAGAATAATCCCATCTAAAAAACAAAAGTAAAGATTGTCCAGCAAGTTTGTCTAACATTTGATCAGTAAATGTAAAGGAGTGATCTTTTTTGTAAGCTTGATTTAGCTCCTATAGTCTATACAACCCTCCATCCATTAGAGACTCTAGTGGACAATTTCCCTTTATCATTTTCTACTATGAGTTATTCAGTCTTTTAGTGTTACTACATGAATAGGACTCACCATTGAGATCAAATTGGATAAACTACCCCGCATCTAAACCCATTTAAGAAATTTCTTTTTAACTACTTATCCACATGTGTTAGGATTAATCTACGTGAGCTGTCCTAGCAGGTCGTTTCCTTCTCTAAGTAGTTCTAGCATGTTTAAGTAGTTCTTATCCCTTTATGTCACCTAAAGTCCATCGCTTATGCCTCTTTTATTTCCTTAATAGACATTTAACAATTTTTCCTCTTGGCAAGTTGAGTCAAATGAGATATGAAAATAATTCACTTGGTAAAGTATCCATTAGCACCAAGAAAAGCATATTTAATTAGCAGGAAGGTTTTATTCCAATCAGTGCCTAACTATGGACGACCATTTTCGTGGACTTGCAATAAACACTAAATCCATTACATAATTTCATCAATTCAATATATCATGAGAGTTCACCAATCAACCAATTCAACTTTATCATAATTTAAGAATATCTAAAATCAACCAATTCATCCAAACATTATCAAAATATTCTTGAGCAAATCCCATATCTAATAGATCATCAAATCATAGCACTGACTATTATAACATCACTTAGTGGTATTCATACGCATCAAAAATGTTAAATTATTAATTTCTCCACATCAAAATTCCATTGTTAAATACCCCTATGAACATCAATTTCGTCTTAGAAGTTTTTAGAAAAGTCTCCCAACAATAAAGAACATAATCAATCTCTTTCTTCATATCAAGTTACATAAAAATCAGCAGGAATACTAATTCATTAACTTGAACTAAAACTATCATTTCAAATTATTCCTATGGAAAAGCATTTGACCTATCAGCTAGTTGAATTACAACATCAGTTTTTGATCAAAGATCCACATTTAATTGTATCTGCAATACACGATTTAGGCATTAACATTAATGAAGCACCTAAATCTAGCATGGCACTTCAATTTAGGCTATTTGCTTGCTGAACGCCTGTTATTACTTAGCTTTTTTGCTATGTTTTCGTCTTCATACCTCCGTATTAATTAAATATTAATAATTTTCTCAGTATTAAGTAGGCACCTCATAGAATTACCTATCTGCATGGATAATAAAACATGCCAGGATCTTTGCATTAGGGGGAAGTTTCTTTTGAATCATACAGCAGAAATTATTACTCCCACCATACAACCTTTTCTAAGGGCGAATTGCCTTTTGTTAGTACAAAGCTCCTTTAAGGGAACTTGCATAACATTTTTGTGTACCCTGCTTCAATAGCAATAAGTAGAGGGAATATTAACTTCAACTTTCCCTTAAATATATCAAAATTTATATCAAGACCTCTTTCCTTGCCTTTAGCAAAATCTAAAGGAATGGTAATATCTTTAAATGAAGTAATATCAAAATTAGAACCATCTTTCCTCACTCTTAGTATTTATTCCTTTACCTATGACCAGTCATCTTGGTTTAATTCTAAATCTTTCTCGACTTTCTCGCAACCTTTTTGAATTTTAAGTCCACCCAATTCTTTATCACTCCTAAGTGTAACAGCTTTAACGTTTTCATTTGGTATTAGGAATAGATTGAGAAGAGTTACTCAAAAAATTTGAACTCAGTTGACTAAGATAGGCTGCTAATCTGGACTAATTTGAGGTGTCTATATGTTGCAAATGGTGTCAAGTTTTCTTTTGATATTGGCACCTTGATTAGAACCGCCACATTTGAGTAGTCATTGTTTACCTAATATCTCTAAGTATGGACCAGCTTCTGTTGTGAATTTTTGTTGAACAATAATGGACCTACTTATAATTGGGGAAATGGTGTCTAGTCTCGTACCTAAAGTTTAGAGGGTCTCTCCAACCTCATTATAAGTCTGTGAATGGGTCATAGCTTTCTTTGTGATGGTTAGGTAACCTCCTAAAGCATTCACATTCTTCAGTTTGCAAAGTAGGGACAAGCTCAGTAGTGTCAAAATTCAGAACCAAAATACCACAAACTCTAGTTAGACTCATTTTTACCAACAACAATTTTAGACACTAAATGGTCAAATTAGCTCAAACTTACTATCTTGTCAAGCCCCTCCGTATAGTATACCTAGAGCGAACATCATGGACCCACCAGTTTCTTCCACTTCTCCATAGAAACTTCATGACTCTGTCTTCACATACTATCCTTATCTAGTGCTATGGTTGAAGTATTTTGAGCCATGTTAATCACAAATTCTAAAGTCCTAGCTTAGTTGTGGTTTTATCAAACTAAAGCACACCACTAAGCAGCATCAATCATACCTTCTATCATAGCAACTAATCCCTCATCAAATCCAATTGATATCTCTCTGTATAGAGAGAGAGAGTGGAGCGAGAGAGAGCGTGAGCGTGAGTCCTATAAAAATTCCTACAAACAATGGTTACCAAGAGCGAACTAGTACAACCTAAGTCTATACAAGCATAGTCGATCTTCAGGGAGCTATTCTTAAACTCAAAATTTCAATTTTTAATGTTTTAGTACAAAATAACAATATATACAATTATATATCAATATTTACTGCTATTTACAGTTTTGCAGAATATGGGGGTTTAAAAAATGTGATTATTTAATAGTAAAAACTTAAATCTAAAACACTATTACATGTGCTCAAGCAGTCGGATAATTTCCACCATTAAAAACTTAAAACTTAACATAATGATGAGTACCAAAATATTGAATCAAAGGTCTGAATAAAGATTAATTCTACGTTTTGATAGCAATTCACCCTATTCTTCCTTACTTTTAAATTAGTATTGAACTAGGCCACACTAATCTAAACAGACTCGCCATTCTAATATGATCCAACCCACATGACTACATCTAGAAGCCATTATAAACTAGAAGAAACATCATTAACCCTAATAAAAATATTAATTAACATATTATCACTTATTTTGTATTGCTGTGACATGAAGGCACATAATCATTTGAAAACGTTCCCAATATTCATGAATGATTCAAAAGCATGTGTGTTAATTCACAAATTTCCTTTCTTAAGGAAAACCAATACTACTCTTCAGTAGGAAAAATTTTTCATAGAAAAAGCTTTTTGTAAGGCATGTCCAAGTCGAATAGAACCAGAAGAAAAATGTTATAATAACAATCTTAGCAGAATCATGCAAAGAAAATGGAAATGCATGCAATCTAATATCATCTTTGCTCAACTTCAAGTTTCATAGTAGAACAAACAACAACAATTCTTTCCAAGTGTCTATGAGATCCCTCTACTTGTCCTTCCCATAGAATTTAGGAAAAGAAGATTAAGAAACCTGAATTCAGCTTCAAAGTTTTCAAAATAGGAAAACAATGCATAGGGCGTCCTCCTCATTCCTGGGGCTCCTAGCTCCTTAATGTCCTTTCAACAGCCATTGAATGTGTATGATGGTATGGATCTTCTACTCAAGTATTCTTCTTTTTTGTGTTTTTTTTTGGTATTTATCAACAGATTCTTTCACAAAGATGTGAAGTAACTGTTCTGGTTCAGCCTCGTTTAGAAAGCCCACTACGCTTAATGCTGCTCAAGTCTTGCTTATAGTATCGTAGCGTTCATGCACCTATAAACAAAACCACAAACGTATTAAATACAAGCTAAAAAAATTTTTACAATGTATCTAAATGTTAGTTGTATACGCATGAGTATGTCGGCTTGTTGTTACCTATGTCACCATATATCCATTGTTTCATCACCACTCCAATAAATCAAGTATCAATCTCTTCATAATATTTCTAAAAATTATTTAGCAAGTGAAGTAAATAAGCCCAAGCTTGAAAAAATGTTATTACGGCCTAAAAAATAAAAACAAATCTTCCTGAAGTTATTCATTACTTTATTACTTTAACAAAAAACAAATAAACTTAAAAAGTAAATAATAATTGCGCATAATATGATTAATTATGCATATATTTTAGGTTTTTATTATTGCATATTGTTTAAAACCTTATCAAACAAGATTCGTACTTTGCAAAAAATTTGATTAGTAAAAAAAAAATGCAATCACGTATTAAAGCACAAGTCGACATAAGTAAAAGCATTCAATTATTCTGGTTAATTTTACCCAAACAAAAAATATATAAATAATAATAAGGAACAATTTAATATATAATTCATACTCTAACAAGTTTTTTTTTAACAAAGGCTAAAAAAAAAATATGGATGTCTCTATTATCTAATCGTTGATTCGTAATTAGACATAAAACAGATTAATCAAATGAAGTCAATAGAACAACTTGCAAAAAATCTAGGCCCTGAAAACAAGCAATCTAAAGACTAAGGATTATCATAAGACTGATGTCAATTGCGATAATAATAGTAATCGTTAAAATTAGAAACAGAACTTGTCCTTAATCATTTTAATTCATTTTTTCTGTCTATGCGTCTACTTCTTCTATTTATGCCTTTTCTAGACAGGAACCTAAAAAAAAAAAATCAAAGATAAAGAAAATTAAAAAAAATTAAAACAAAAAGAAAAAAAAAGGACGCAAAATGGGAAATAGGAAATATAACCAAATCCTCAAATCTTGCCTTCTTATTAGCATACATAAACTACAAAAAACAGACGAATAACTTACATGTTTAAATCATACATCCGTGAAAATAAAAACATTTAAATATAGATACAAATAAGAACATAAGACGAGTACAACATTAACTAAATAAAATAAAAATATTAAACAAATAAAAGATACACACAAATATTAGGAAATTAGCCACTACTTATTACAAATACAGTAGTCGAATTTGAGTAAAAAATATTACTTTAGCAAATTAAATCTAATTCTCCCCGGCAACGACGCCAAAATTGATACGTGTCGTCATTTACCGTATAGTAAATTAATTATTATTAAAACCTATCTTAAGTCCTTGAAAAATATTAAAACAATAGAAAGGCAAGAAAGGTCATCCCTACATGGAGATTGTTACTTCCTAAACTCAAAATTCAATTTTAATTTAAGTACAAAAATACAAATATATCAATATTTACAGGCCCTATTTACATATTTATGAATATGGGGTGTTTAAAATTGTATTATTTATTAGTATAAATAAATCTAAACTACTATTAATGTGACTGTCAAGCAAGTCGATTAATTTCCACCCTTAAACTTAGAACTTAGAATCATAATATTTGTAGTACAACATATTAATCAAAGTTGTATATAGATTAATGTAGCGGTTTTATAGCAATTCACCATATTCTCCTTACTTTAAATTAGTACTTGAACTAGGCCGACACTAATTCTAAACTAGACTCAGCCATCGTTAAATATGACGCAAACCCACAATAACTACATCTAGAAAGCATTATATAACTAGTAGAAAACATCAGTTAACCCCTAAAAATAATACATGAGTAATTAATAAAATTTAGATCAATTTACACCCTAATATATTTCAAACCTGCGCAGTACCCAAATTAATATTAGCTCATGATATTATGCAATTTAAAACTAGCGAAATCACATTAATACTAGCATATCTGATTTCAATTCAAATATAATAAATGCAAATTATTACTCGAAACATCATATGAAAGAATCTGTCCTTCCGTTTACATTGATTCTTGTGTATATAAATTTTGAACTCTATGATTATTTTAATATGTAAAGTTGAATACTAAACCAAACTTTATACTCAATAAAACCCCAATAATTAAATTAAATTCAAGTCTAAATAAATCAGATCATTTATTCATAACAATATAGAAATTCAATTAATACAAAAAAGAAGGGTGGAGAATATATCACTTATACTCGTACAAAACGTCGTCTTTATACTACGACTCCTTACTCCAATTCACGACTGAACACTTTGAACGTCTTCCCAAAACCTCTCTTGACTCTTTAAAAACCCTAAAAATATTGGACTAACTGACAATCCTCTCTTCAATTTTGTGAATAAACTAAGATTTTACCCAAACAGAATTACAAATATATTCCGTAAAATAGGATAAATATTATGCTTATTATCCCCTTAATTTCGATGTAGATCAAATTGCTATTGTTCTTCGTTGCGATGTTTATCACGGCATGGATATTTTTATTTCTTCTTCTTTAAGTCTTATCATCTTCTATTTCATCTTGTATTCCACGCATTCACTATCTTCTGAGTTTATCTTCTTTTTTCCACGCATTCACTGATCTTATGATGTTATCTTCTTTTTTTCTTTTATCTTCTTTTATTTTTTTCAGTTTTTTCCTTGCTTTGATTTCTAATTGTATCTTGCACGTGATCCTCTTGCCTATGTAGAAGTGGCTTCTTTCTTTCATTTGCACTTATGACAACGTCCCAATTGCACTTTTCTTTCTCAATTTTCTACCAAAACACATAACACAATTGTGGTCTATTATTATAAAAATATCTAATCAAATAAAAAAAATATATTTTGTTTAATGATTTGCTGTAATTATATTACTTTTATTAAAAATAATATTAAATATAAAGTACTTAATTTAATAAAATAACTAACATAAGACGATATAATTAAGACTAATACTAGGACTAAAATATCGTATTTATAGTATACACTTGTCACACGCAATTATAAGCTACGTTACGCTAGACTACACTATATTTCTACTAAAGCAAGTGCGGGCTAAAGATAAGCTAACATGCAAAGATAAGATATACAGACCGGCTTTTATTCCTCGTTGTGTATGAGTGCTGGTCCAATTTGCTTACTCGCCTTGTGATTGAGTAGTTATATGATAACTGGGCGTGTCACAGAGCGTGTTCATGGCAGGGCTTGGAGTTGCAGGCACCACTGATGAGAAGTCACTAGATTTTTATCCTATGAATGCTTTCGCACGACGTTTTTTCTATAAAGCACGGGTAGCTAGGAATTCAGTCTTCTGCTTCTCCCATCTGGAGGATCTTTAGCTAATTTCTCATATGATGGTGTGTTTTGGCTACGCATGCTCTAATGCGATATAGATAAACTTTCCTTAGCTCTTTTTATACTACGTCAGCTGGACGACGCTGCTATCCCTGCATTAAGCTGTGTTTTGGGAGTTGGCTTCGAGTAATTTCTTGACTTTTACCGCCTTGTTTGCATTTGATTTACCTCTGTTTGACTGATCTTGTTAATTGTTCATGCAGTTTTTTGCTGCTTACAAGTACTTCCATGCATGGGTTTGGGCCTAGTGTTGCTCTCCACCACAACCTGCTCAATGCCTATGATGATCGTGGAACACCCGAGACACTCCTCTTTGGGACTGTGGCTCCTGCCAGCGAAGGAAATTTTTCGCCAGCCGACCCAGCTGAGCCGATTTCGTTGCCTTTCAACTTGTATGTTTCATTGTATGCTTTTGATTTATCCCACATTTTTAACTGTGCTCTATTGAGTGCGCCCATGAAGGCGTATGGGAACGTCGGACGAGAGTTTGCTCACATCTTGAGCTCACCCCAAAAGGCGATGTCTTTTTGGGACCTCAGTCCTTTCTGGTTTACCTTGGGATGGTGTCTTATGGCAGCATCAACCACTTACTGAGCCTACAGTCCTCAGGTCCTCCAATCACCATGATGGATGAGAGCTGTTGGTCACCGCGTGTCCAACGACTGATCATGGTGAGCGTGGTCAGATACCATATCCTGCTTGGTGACAGGTCAGAGCCTATGCTCGTTCATTGCAGGAGCACTAGCCCCCCAGTTGAGCAGTTACGAAGTATAAGTCTTGCAATATCCAACCTTTCTTTCGCAGTTACCTTTCCATTAGATTGATGCACTATACTTTGAGTTGGCTTATTACAAACCTGATTATGACCTCGTGAGATCCCCTTACTAACTTGGAGATCCGTCCTGGCTTGACGACTTTCATGGGCCCTGTTCCTCGGCATACTAGGCTGCTCAGAACTCGTGCTTCCCTGGAGCTGATGTCAAGATAGAACATGTTACTTGTCTCAATTCTGCTTTTTCATGCCAGGAGTTTAATTCATGTGCTGACTGCTTATCTTCAAAAATAGAGCCTCCGGCAGCTTCATTGGAGCTAGAGTATATGATGCCTGGAACACTTCCTACTGTCAGTCTGATGAGACTCTGGTTTTCTTGATCTTTTTAAGTGCACCAAATCTCTTAATTTCAACGCTTTGCAGTAGGATACTCGTTGTGACTTAAAATCCTTTGTATGTGTCGTTCAGCGACGATTGAGGATGCTGAGCGACGCTCAATGCAGCGATAGACGGTCCCTAACCGGTGAGCTCGACTCTTTCGTTCTCTAACCTGACCCCTCGTCCTTAGTTAACCGTACCAGGAAATCCTCTCTTTAGTTTCTTTTCCCTAATGGGCTAGTTGTATATACCATATTGTCCCCTTACCTTATGTCCCATGATTTTACTATATCATCTGTCACATTGCCTTATTTCTTAAAATCCACCTGGCAATTTCAACATTTCACAAAAGTCCTTTAAGATTTTATTTCACCAGTTGGTCGTACCCCCTAGGATAGAGGGATCGGACCTAGTCCGGACCGGTGACGCCCCAGCGCCCGTACACCAAGGGTCGCGATCCTATACTTCAAAATTGACATTTCCCCTCTCCATGTAGCGTTCAGATTCTATTGTCTTTATTTCTTTAGACCTTTTTGGCCTTAGGCATGTTGGTTGTAGTTGGGCTTCTAAGCCTTAGTCGTTATCAAGCCTTTAGCACATCAACTAAAACTAAAAAAAGCCACACCTTTAATGTTAAAAAAGTCTTACTTTTGAAAACGGAATAAAAAACCGTATCTATTCTATCGAAGCAAAAAATTAAATACATAGTAAAAATCTTTACTTAAAATAAATTAGAAAACATAGAAAATTAAAATTTGTAACAAAAAAACCCCTTTAAAATGGATTAAAAATACATAAAAGTTACAACGATTCTATAAGACTGTGCATGTGCATGCTTGCGTTTCTTATCTTGTGATACTAAAAATAATCAAATTATAATTGTGTACTCCACCTATATTGAAAATACAATAAACAAATATCTTTAAAAAAAACTTATGACTAAACCATTCAAAGATATTTGTAGGCATGTGCCCTTATCGGGCCTTCGTCCTACGTTGATTTTGAATTGTGGGTTTAAGCCACAAATCTCGCACGTGAGTGCATTGGTGGGTGTTGTCTTTAGAGGGGATCGTCACCGTTCCTATACACACTACTACAAAATTCGCATAAAAAACCATATCAAAGAGACCGGTGATACCTAAAAACTGGTCTCTTAGATTAAGAGACCGGTTATTTAGAGAAACTGGTCTCTTATATTCATTTAAAAGACCGGATGGCCACATCACATCTCTTAACCTATGGTCCCTTTGGCTTGAGGGCCCACAATTTTGGTAAAGAGACCGGTTTTGTAGGGACACCGGTCTCTTAGATGATTATTTAATATTTTAAGATTAATAAACTCGTGATATACTGATATTATTCTAGTGAGTTCTCCTTCGGCATTATTTTGTCGCTTCTCTCGCTCTCTCATACACTAATACAGTACACTCRTATAAGCTAAACCCTAACCCCCTTATTCCCTCTTTGATCTAACACTTACATCCCTCCATTGAAGCCAATACTACGCCATTCATCACCACCATTCTACTGCGCCGTTCGATTCCCCTCTATTGCTCGCCACAAATCTACTGC
>SNQN01013547.1:1875-12948 GCA_008642245.1 Bassia scoparia | reverse complement strand
CAAAAATCTCTCATCACTACGAATATCACGAACAAAGTTGTCAAGTGAGTATTCAAATGAGAACAAATTCGCGCTTGAAAAATCCTTAGGGTACAATTGAGCAAGTCYAAGTAACTTCTTTTTGTCAAAGGAAGAGAACCGATTAGTAGGATTAAAGCAAGACATACAAATAAGTAATTCTTTACTTACCTCACTAAATCAATTCTCAATTTCATGAATTTGAAAATCAATGACACTTAGAAATACTTCAACTCTGAAATGATGAAGATTAGTCACTACCGGACCACCACCTCGATATGTTCTTCTCCCTGGAGCCTCATATTTCTCCTCCATGTTTGGAATGTTCAACTTATGCTTAGCCATGAAACAAGTGACCTTATCCAAAAGTCCATCCCATCCTTCATCTCGCAACTCTTGCAAACTATCCTTAGTGACATTAACCATATACATTGCATTCACAATATCTTGGTCACGTTTTTGCAATGCCAAATTCAACTCATTTGTGATCCTAACTCTATTTCTATAAAGTACAACATCCATACTTGCACCAATTTTATCAAGAGACTCGAGTATTGTTTGATACAAAATAAGCACATTAACAACTGTATTAAAATGTGAAGCCCAACGAGTATCACCCAGTCTACTAAGGCCAAGTTCCTGATTTAAGCCACTCTCACTTTCATTTTCACCCACACTTAATGCATCAACAACATTTTGTCTTTGAATGTCTCTAAGATACTCTTTTTTCGTTTTGTTGAACATCCAATAAAGTTCAATAGAGGTGCTAAGACATCAACAAATAACCAACCACAATCTGAATTCTTTTTGGCAACAACTACTTGTGTTAATTGAAGTTGATGAGCAAAACAATGAACATAGTATGCTTCCTTATTTTCTTCTTCAATTAAAGATTTGAGGCCATTAATTGACCACTCATATTGCTTGCACCATCATAACCTTGACCCCTAACTCTAGAAAGACTTAAAGAGTGTTCCATAAGCAACAACGCAATACCGTTTTTAAGAGTCATAGAGGTAGTGCTAAAGACAAGCACAATACCAAGAAAACGCTCATTAACCTCGCCCCTTTTATTGATGTATCTCAAACATAAAGCCAATTGCTCTTTGTCAGAAACATCAGCAGACTCATCTGCTAGAATTGAAAAATAACCATCACCAAGATCATCAATTATTGCTTTTGTTGTCTCTTTAGCACAAGAATTCATAATATCTTTTTGAATAGAAGGTGAAGTCAATTGACAGTTTTTTGGAGCTTTTTCTAGAGTTACTTCTACATATTCAGGATTATGTTCTGAAAGAAGTTTCAAAAGTTCAATGAAATTACCACGATTCAGTGAACTTTCCTTCTCATCATGACCACGGAAAGATAACCCTTGCCGAAGAAGCCACTTGACTGATAAATAGTAGCTTGTAATCTTGTTCTGTAAGGTATTGAACTTTCATGATTGTACATACTAAAAGAAGTGGTAATTGAAGTCTTTTGGTTCTTGAAGTTTTCCAACAACACCGTTGCTTGACTATGAGCGCTATTGTGACCACCAACATGCTTCTCAAACATATCTGGTCTACTCCATGTCTTGAAACCACCACTAAAAAAAGCATCCCCCCCCGGGAGAATTTTCATCTTTGAATAAATAGCAAACAAAAAAGAAAGCTGCATCCTTCTGAACACTATACTCAAGCCATGATTTGTGGATCCCAAACCACTTTGGATTGAAACGACGACGTGCCTTTCCAAAAGGTAAAAAAGGAAATACATGATTTAGAGGTTGACAAAGATCTCTTTGAAGATATTCTCTTCGAACAACATCAATGTCATTAGGATTGAAATCATTGATTTTCTTTCTCTTTCCCGGATCTTGAGGAAGATTCACAACATCAAAGGCACTTAATCTTGGTTTTTGACAAGCTTCATGTGATTCATTTTGAGGGAAATTAGTGGCTTGTTCTTGTAAAGGAAAGTTGTGTGATGGAGAGGAATTTTGGCCACTAACTTGAGATGGAATATGATTTTGATCATTTGATTGAGGTGGTGGGGGGGGGGGGGGGGGGGGGGAAGCTTGTTCATTTGATTGAGGTCTGGAGGGGAAGCTTTTCACTAGTTTGAGAATGGAGAACTTAAAAGTGCAACTTCTTTTGAGAAGAAACTTGCAATATCCTTGCATGACTCTCTTACCACCTTCATTTTGATTAATTCTGAAATTCATACATATAAACAATTTACAATCAACAAACTTTAAAGTCTTCTCTATTACTATATATATGTGACTATTAATTATATAGATCTACATTACATTCTACGAAATAATTAAGTAAAAAATAAAAATCTACATTCTACAATATAATAAAAATCAGTAAAATTATGCTTGATTTAAATACAAGTTTACAACTTTAAATCAAATTTAAAACAACAAATATTGAAATTCATACTAAAATTATGCTTAAGATTAAAAATCAATAATTCAATATTCAATAAATCTAAAATTACAACTGATTACAAATTCACACCAATAAATCTCAAATAATTCATAAATATGAAAAATTCAATAAATTCAATTTGACAATTTGATAATTCAATAATTCAATTGCAAATTCACCAAAAACAAATTCACAAATAAACAAAGCATAAATCTGAAAATAATTAATTACAAAAAAAAAAAACAAAGCATAATTGAAATAATTAAAATCAAAATTAAAAAAAAAAATTCTTATCCCACGCATCCGTGCGCTCACCGCCGTGCTACCTCCGCGCTCCGAAGTTCGAATGCTAGGTGCCGCCTTGCTCCATGGGCTCCCATGACCGTCTCGATCTTGCCTTCACGACAGTCGCCGCTCGTCGTCGTCGTCGCCGTGCGCTCGTCGGTCTTCCGGCTGCCCGGTGGGTTATGTAAGGTTTATTATTCGAAATGTGAAATAATTGAAGATGAGGAGAAGGAGGAGAGAGAAGGTATTTTTGGGGTTTAGTGGGTTGAATTGGGGAAAGTAAGTTATGCAGTTGTGGTTGTTGATTTGCTTTTTTTTAATTTTTTTTTTTAAATGAAGCTGATTTTTTTTTTTGGAATGTGAGCACGTGACCCACCATGCTACAAGGTGGGTCTCGCCCTTTGGTTCATAGGTGTTGGGCAGCTTGAATTCGGTGGAATAGTCGTGGGTATGGGACTTTGAGAGATATAAAGGGTAATTTTGGTAATGTGACATCTCAATTTTTAGTGCGAATTTGAGTAATTTTGGGGCGAGAATTAACATTGGAGATTTACAATTAGCCGCTGCCCTTAAATTGAAAAATCAGGTTTGATTCATTCGCTTTTTTGTTTTATAATTAGATGATATGATCATGTCATGACATATCCAAAGTCCCTTATAATCACGCAACTAGTGAAATTAAATTGGTCAGATAGCCTTAAAAACTAGCGATTTGGATTTGTCCTGTTAATTATAAGTCTCGTCTCTTTTTTCTCACAACAAAATGAATGTACAAAGCATATTTTTTAAAAGTGATTTTACGCAAAGTACAAATAGAGTAAATACTTCGTATAAAAAATTATATTGATTTAATTACACTTATAACAAAAAAATCCATGACTCCTGCCCTAATGAAGACATGGTCATGAGGCCGGATAAATGAAGCAGGTGCTAGGTGATCCAGATGTCGACCCATGTTATATTTTAAATAATGGATATATCATATCATCTCCGTTCATTGGATCTAGAAATTTTAAGAAAAATTCCATATCCAGATCCCTGGTTCTAGTGCGTGGGTCTTGGGTTTAAATGACTCTAATTGTTTCCATTATATAATATTTTTTAAAAAAAAATTAACATACAACTAGGTAGTATGACTACTCCCCCGTAACGAAAAACTTTCGAACATGTTTCTATATTAAGATGTAACAAGAAAGCTTTTCCAAGACAATTGTACAACTTTCCTTATTTTGGGTATTTTTAAATAACAAATAATGCTCACATCCACAATTACCTTATTTTTTTTGGGAGACAACTAAGATACTAATATTTAATCTAAACCATCAATCATTGTAACTATCATTATTTGTTGAATGAAGGACCACTACAAGCACAATAATATCCTACCACGCTAACCCACAATCCTACTAATATATTTACAATTGTGAAAGACTGTGTTAATACAACTGTTGAAAAGTTTTGTTTCGTTAACGAGACCAAAAAGTTGTTGATGTTCCCTAGTTTTTCGTGTACGTGATATAAACAGTCCTGCAGAGAATATGGTACATGGTCATCCTGCCCAAATGAATTAAGCTGGTTTCTGAACACCTGCAGATACTGTTCTTGGTCACTTGCAACAAGCAGTAGGATGGACAATGTTATGCTGGAAACAAAGTATTATATGTGTGCTCAATGCACAATATAAAGTGATTGCAGTAACAGAGAAGTTCCAACCCATATGACACCGAAAACTCTACGAGGAAGAACTCGAGAAGTATTCCAAGATCATAGGAATCGACTTCGGAGAAGTTTGAAGAAAATTCTGAAGTATTATGTTCAATAGGATATAGAATATAGTCTCTTGTACTGTAATGGACAGTGCGATGAATGTGTTTGTTGTGTGTCTCATAGTACATTTTGACGTTGATGGCATTGGGCTTCGAACTTTCTCTCTTAAGAGTTGAAGGCAACTTAACCTGCGTGGATTTATAAGCGAGATGCTCAAATCCCTTGAATACTACGAATAAGCACGAATAGAAGGATTTTCCCAAAGGATGGGAATAAAAACGAACGAAAATAACTTCATAAACTCCGACCAACACAGAATTTTGAAGATTTAACTCTCAAGTGGAACCAGTCCTAAAAAGAACAACCGACAATGTAGCTAATCAAAGTGAATTTCCGGCACCCAAAATACAAGGTTTTTCTTCTGAATAACAAAGAGATTTTACACGAAATAATCCTGAATTTTATTAAAGAATTCGAACCTATTTATAATACAAAATAATCCTAAAACTACTAAGATATTTACGAAAAGATATAAATCTTATCCAAAAAATATCCTAACTAAATTATATCCAAATTCTAAATAAAACTAACCCTAATGCCTATATACACGGCTTTACTACCCTAGACCGAATCTAAAAAAAAAAAAAAAAAAAAGATATTTAATATCCTAACTAACAAATATCCTAACTAACTAATAAATATCCTAACAAACTAAATCTAATCTAAACTGATTCGATCTAAAAATAAATAAAATAAAAATAAAATACAATAATTAATCCTAAACAACCCAGATATTTCCATTTTCTTCACTTGATCGAAATTTCCGAGATTTTCTTAGTGTATTCAAATTTTTTCACATCTTCCTTTCCACAAGTTAGGAGCTTGAAAATTATATTATGCATGATATCGACCCTTGGATATCTTTTGCAAGTGCTATTGCATCCTCATCATTTCTCTCCCCTTTTCGAAAAAAATTTGTCCTCCAATTTGGAATGGTGTAGGAATGAGAAACATCATGATTAATTCTTGAATTTGATTGTATCCACTGTTTCTGTCAATTTTCCACATCATGCTTTTAAATGACCAGGAAGATAACTTTTTCCACCTAGATCACTTTAGATGGTTGTGTCTTGCAAGAAGTGGGGTGCAACTCGAATTTCTTGCCCTCTTGGAAACAATGTATGTGTTGGTCACACCATATGTATCACTTTCCGATCAAATTACAGGTCCGGCAAAGAAGAAGGTGACAAGCATTCATAGGTAAAAACATCACACCGTCATTCTCATGACAAGGACCAATAGAAACCTACCCAAAACTTGTCCGTTCACCTTAAACGCCAGTTGAATCCGTCCACCACTTAGATCGGTAGGGTTTGGATGCGCTTTTGTTTACAGATTTAGTTTTGTCAACCATAGCTTTGGTGACGCGATGTTTGTGCATGAGCCACTATCAATAATCACTTACATCCCTTGTTGTTGACGTCGTGCAATGTGTATACGAATAATTTCTTCTCGTTGAGATCGTCCATCCCCTACATTAGAGTGCAGATTCGCCTTAATAACAAGCATTTGAGCGTCGTCATGCGTGAAGCAATCAAATTCTTGACCAAGATTTCGTTGGAGATGTCTTCCTTGAGGGTTTTCTTAAGTCCAGATTCAGCATCTTGAAAATTCTTGGATTGTCAAAGCCTCTTATTTGGACCAATCTTTCTTTAAGAATGACCTCGCCTGGCAATTGAACACTGTCGTCGATCCTCTATATCAGTGTTTGCCCTTGAGGAATGGATGGCGCAATCCCCTCGAATTGGCGTGGGTGTAAGGAACACCAAGAAGATTGGTCGAGGATTGGTCCCCTCGAAAAATGGTCGTTGACTATATGCAGATTTCGTTCTATCTTCTCTGCTTTATGACACATATCCTCAAAATCAAATAAAAGTGGCGCAAGATAAGTTGATTAGATATTACCGAGTTGGCCTTGGTGAGGCGTGGACGATGGTGTCTTTGATGGTATCGGGGGTTTAGTCTGGCGTTTGTGATGTGTGTGGCTGCGGGTGCCGGTGGTATATACTACCGGCCGGACTTGAAGTACACTGGAGTTGGGGGTTAAGGTCCTTGTTGAAACGTGTCCATCTTTGTGCTCTTTTCTCCGCAATGTCATCAAGAAGAGTAGTCTTTTTCGAAATTCCCGCAGTATTCGCGAACGGACTTGTTCCTTGATTAAATAACTCAACTTTAGGTAATTTTTGGTGCTCGAATCCCTAGGAACAACTTGTGGATGACTTTCCTCCTTTAATCTTGTTTCCAAGAAAGATTGGGTTTGTTTTGCTTTTGATGACGAAGTTCTTGGCACATGGTCGAACCAAAGGATGCTGCTTCGTTAATCTTAGGAATTCTACCCTGCAACTATAACATCCATCATATTCTTTAAAAGCAAAAGTAGATCTAGTTGACTTTAACCCATTTTGTGGACTCGTTCGGGCGGCTCCAAAATGTACCATCAAATCTGGAATTCTGTGATCTTTGAATTTACTTGATGTATCATGACGAGTTGACGTTCCTGTCTCATCCTCATCTGAACCTTGGCAATTGAGCAAAATATCCTGAAATTGCGCTTTTTATCCATATTTGCAATTTGCGCAAATTTTGCACGTTTGAACGTTGTCTTCTTGAAAGAGTGGTCAACGAGTGGATTTTCAACTCCTTGTGTAAGTGATGAAACCGTTGTATTGATCTTGCAATTGCCTGCTAAGTTCATTCAATATCGTTGATCCATTATTTGTAAAAATTTCTGGTGAAATCGCCCTCAAAAAACGTGTAAGAACTCCCGAAGAATCGTTTTGTCTAATACAAATTGCATGTGGATTATAAGCGAAATACTCGCAAATCCCTTGATACTACGAATAAAGGGACGATAGAGGATATTTCCCAAAGGATGGGAATGAAAACGAACGAAAATAACTTCAAACTCCCGGACCAACCACAGATTTGAAAGGATCTTAACTTCACAAAGTGGAACCAGCTCCTAAAGGAAACCGACAATGTAGCTAATCAAAGTGAATTTCCCGGACCCAACCCAAAACTCACAAAGTTTTTCCTCTGAATTAGACAAAGAGAATTTTTAACAACGAAATCTGATTTTTATTAAAAAATTCGAACCTATTTATAATAAATAATTCTTTTAAAAACTAACTAGATAATTTATGAAAGATATAATTTATCCCAAAAAATACCTAACTAATTATATCCTAAAAATATCCTATAAAACTAACCCTAACCGCTAATAACACAACGCGCTTTACTACCCTAACCGATCAGATATTTATAATATCCTAACTACAAATATCCTAACTAATAATAAATATCTAACAAACTAATCTAAATCTAAACTGATTTGGTCTAAATAAATAAAGTTAAAATAAATACAAAATAATTAATCCTAACAACCAGATATTTCAAACTTTCCTTCACTTGATCGTAATTTCCAAGAATTTTCCTAGTTTCCAATTTTCCCATCTTCCTTTCCAAACAATTGGCTTAAAATTTATAATTATGAATGATATTGTCGACCCTTGGAAATCTTTTGAAAGCGCTATTGCATCCTCATCATAACTAGTTTGTTGGTTTGACTTTGACCCTAACAGTTGGGAGAAAGTTGTACTGTTCTCACAAACGCGAAATCATCTTGTCGAGCGAAAGATTTTTGGAAAGTTTTCTTAAAAAAATCTTTTTTGAAGTTCTAAAAACGGTTTTATGGAAACTTCATAGATGATCTTGGTGGGAATATATGTTTTGGATATATGTAATACTTAAGATGCCAATTAAAAGTAACATAAGATATTAATATTATCTTGTATGCGAATAATATCTTATGGGACTTTCCCTAAAATATAAGGGAAAGTAGATATTCTTTTTTATGTCTTATATTCTAAAGGTTGTTCACTAGTAATTGCTAGCCTTTTGACTTATAAATACCATTGATATAGACTCACGAAAAATGACTTCTCTCCCGTTCTAAAGTGTATTTTTAAAGAAAGAAAAAAAGAAAGAGAAAAAGTCCAAAGCCTAGATCAAGCAAGCATGTTCATACATAAGAAGTGCCACACATATTGAGCGTAAAACTCCTTGTAACTCATAAAGTGAGTAAATTGAAGAGAAAAGTAATTGTGTTTGAATTACCAACGAGGGGTTGGTGATTGGGTAGCTATTGATAGTTCAAGCGACTGCTTGTAGTTCAAGGTGCGAATTAAGCCCACTTGCGGTTGAGTGTGGTGTAATTGTATGTGTGAGTTCACGTACATTGTCTTGAGGGTTGCTTTGTTATTTTCGGCAGTAGAAATTAATAAGTAACTAGGATATGGAGGACGTAGCCCGAGTTGGGTGAACTCGTTAATTTGTGTGTCTTTATTATTATTGCTCGATATTGTTCTACGTACTATTTAACACTTATTTCCGCTCGAGACTAGTCCAACTAGTCTACTTACTAAAACAGTACATCGAAAATTTTAATAGGCGACTCTCAATTCACCCCCCTTTGAATATCTTCCGGAAACCTTCACGGACAACAAAGGTGACTGCAGTTATGAGCAACAGATTTAACTTCTCACCTAGAACAGTTGATTCGGTTCCCTCAATGCACATAAGATGTTGGTTTGAATGCCAAAACAAGACAGGGAACCAAAGTTAGGGCCATTGCATTGAAGGGAAACAGTTGATGAAGATGAAGAAGATGACATTGCCATGAGCCGAACGCTTCCGAGAAAGCACTTCAGAAACAGAGGAAATTCATGAAGGGTAAGAAATTCCAGTAAGACTAACTCTTCTAATGCAGGTTTTTCAAGTGGGTGGAGAAGTTGGACCATCTATCAAAAAACTGTCCCAAGTGGAAGAATAGGCAAAGCATGGAAGAACGAAACAAGCGTTCAAAAAGAGCCATGGTTGCTTTTGTGTGGGGCAAACTCAGAGTCGATTCAGATGAGGAGGAAGACTCATCAGAAGAAAGTTTGTATGATTGCCTTTCCTTGAACAGGGTCCCAAACCAGTTCAAGGAGAAACAGTAGGCAGAAATAGATGTTCATGGCCCAAAACAGGAGAACCTAGTTCACAACAGTAGCTTCTCTAAAAAATTCGTGAGATATGTTATAGCTATGATAAAGAGATATAAATGCTTGAATGTTTGGAACTGTGCTTGATGAGATTGTCCTTTAAGTAACTGCCTATAAAGAGGGCAAAAAGTAACCTTAAGAAGAAACCAAGAGAAATATGAAATTGCTAGTGCAGTTGTGATCACTTACAGGATGTCTGTAATGGAATTAAAATGATGAAAAAAGCTGAGTTAGAAGTAGCACTAAAAGACCAGTGTAAAGTTGAATTGGAAACAGTTAAGTCACAAATTTCATCAAAATGATTTTTTCCGATGATGAAGGGTGGTGGTTTTAACTGGTCCCTCTGGTTGTTTTAAAGTCCAAAATCAGAGGATTTCCACCATCAACTTTACTACAGCCAAGGAAAGGCAAGAATCTTAGCAAACCTGACCTATTGCAGCTTTTAACTAGTTATTAGAGGATGTTTCAGGAATTGCACAGTGAATTGTCAAGACCAAAGCTCACTTCTTACTGTTCCCTGTCATCATTCCTGATCCAGAAGTTAGTCATGATTGATGAGTATGAAGGAACAAATATGTGATCTAGTTTGAAATTCATAGAGTTAAAAAAGGGGTAACAGGAAGTTCTTGTCAATATGACTAATGAAGTCTGGGTTCAGTCCTCAAAATGGATTTTGAAAAATTGAAGAATTAATTTCAAATTATGGACTGAACGGAAAGTATCTTTTATTGAAAAATGCTTGAAACCAAGAGACAAGGAGCTTGAAAAGAAGTAAAATCATGTTGAAAACTACTGAACTACTCCGTAGAATCTAGATCATATAGTGTCTATTCAGGAAACATAGTCGTACTGGTCTAGGTATACTGTCTTAGGGAAATAGTTTACAAGTGGTCACTCAGAGAGACTACATGGGTTCAAAGGAATACAAGGGTAAGTATGTGTCTGCCAAAGATTATGCTGTGTGCAATTTCTTTGGTAAGGGTGACACAAAATTGACGTGTATTCATAGAGAGAAGCAAAGCAAGAACAGTAAGCATTGTTAAATGGTCTGGGTCAGGAATGAACAGGAAGCAACCAGTGGTGATGAATTGGGACCCAAAATCCTGTTGGTTCCCAAAACCTAACGTTTGATTTGCTTTTGCAGGCCTAAAGTGAGAGGAGATACCTACGGTACTTGGACAGTGGCTGCTCAAGATCACATCGTTAGGCACATAAAGAACAATTTCTCTTCACTTGCAGCCTATGATGGGGGAAAAGAGTCACATTTGAGACAACAGTAGATACTATTTGTTGGCCTAGGTAAGGTTGGAAGTCTCTTTCCCAAGCTAATTGATGAATGAATATTATGTTGAGGGCTTGCAGCATAATCTCTTGAGCATATTCAACTGTGTGACAAAGGCAATAGGTCGAAGTTTCAAGCAATGATCTTTGTCACATAGTAACACTCAAATAGATGACTGGTCTACCAGGAACTGTTTGAG
>SNQN01013546.1:0-12951 GCA_008642245.1 Bassia scoparia | reverse complement strand
CTATAATAATAATAATATAAATATGTAGATATTAACCATACATAAATTTAAAACTACACATAAAGACAAATGTTAAATATATATACAAACATATACACATAGTAAGAAAGATTGTGTTGGTTGGAGTGTTTTAGGATGGGGAAGGATTGATGCTTTATATATGATCGAAGGTGTGTAATTATTTAAATAATAGTCCGGCCGTATTATATAATGGTGTCCAGATTTATTGCGCGTTATTGATGGATATGTATTATAAATGACATATTTAAAATTACATGTTATGATAATGTAAGTGTCCAAATTACATTATAGAAGATTGACATATAATTTGACAACCAACTGACAATTGAATTTCAACTTTTACGAAATTTAATGTCAGATTCCTGCCCTTGATTAATTCACAATCATAGTGATAATTAATGATCAATTTTTGCATTATTTTATTAAAATTCATGTATAATATACCAATTTTGGATTAATTGATAAAATATCTTTAATTTAAATTATTTTTTCAAATTTTGCATTAAATTGTGATTTATGTTGATAATAAGCTTGCTTGAATGTTTTTTTTTAAATTTCAAATTCATTTCATTAAGGTAGAAACGTAAGTTCATAGGGGACATCATTGTTTCCCCCTTCCCTTATATCATAGATAATTATTAGGAAAAAACTAACGTAGCCCAAGGGTTAAATTATAAGAGCTAAAAGTTGGAAATAATATGCAAAAATTGCATCATTTATTACATTCAATTAGTGAATTATTTTGATCTTGAATTTACACTTATTTCCAAAAGTAACTGTTATATCTTATATGCACCCTAAGAGTTGTATTTAAGCATAACCCTAGTTATATAAGATAAATCATATTATATATTACAATGTGAATTGATAGGTAAATGCATTAGGCATGACTATGATGCATACAAATGAAATTCTATCCGTTAATATTTTCCATGTGATTGATTCTTAAGGATAATATATAGCTCATTGTCAGTATACACCAATACGATTTCCCCTAATGGCTACACCTCCAGTCCCACAAGGGCAAAATGTTGCCAAAGTTCAGAGGGAACATTTGTTGAACCTTTGCGAGACGGTCTTAACAAAATTATTTGAGTCGAATAAATAAGCAAGAATAACAATGAAATAAATAAATTTTTATTGATATTTAAAATATAATCTCTGCTACAATTTATACGAAAAATAAACGAAATCCTCTTATTCTCCTCCTGTTGAAGGAAACACGTGCAAGTGTAGGTGGAGTAACTAGTAAGTGTAAACGAAAATCAACCTAGATTCAAACGTGGTTTGAGTATGCGAATTTAGGCCGACAAAAATTGTTAAAAGTTTTCCCTGCCCACTTTTGAAATGTTTGATGAGGACTGACAAATAACTTATTGAATGTGTTCGAGTTTCTGTGATCAGATCAGTTGGCCCAATTTGATGGTGCTTGTTGACTACTTAAAAAGACAGAGAATTTAGGAAGAGTTTTGTGAGCTGTTGGACAACTGATTTTCTTCTTCATCTCCGCTCCTTTCCTTTTAGAGATGAAGGTAGTATTTATAGGAATCACACCTCTATTTGGACCTTGATGTTTGATGGTTTAGCCCATTTAGTTACTTGAGAGTCTATTAGCTTTCATTTGAGTTAATGTTAGAAATGAGTTCCAATACTTATACCCGATTAATTTGGGTATTATTTCAAGGCCCAAATTGTTAAATTGAGCTAATTTATTTTCTTTTAATCAAATAATCTATTCATGTTAAATGTGACACTTACAATTTTTAGTGTCACAATTGGAAGGTATAACTATGAAAACTATTAGGCCACTCGCAGCCTACGCAGTGCTGACCATCATGCCATGCATCGTTTGTAACAATAATAGAAATAGTCAGAGCGGAGCTAGGATTTTGAAATCGGGGGCAATTTAGAAAGTTTCAAATTCATACCAAACGGGTTAAAAAATACACAATAATAACAATTGTTTAATACATTAAGTCTAACATTTTCAAATGCCAAATTAAATAGTCTTACAATTACATACAAGAAAATAGAAAAAAAACAATAAATTACAAATTCTTCGGGTCTCATTTTAGAAAGCGGACCGGATGATCTTGTATATTGTAACATAAGTCACTAATATTTTATAATTTTATATCATTCCAAATTATGGATTACCTCATCTATCTCTTCTCAATTCAAGATCTAGCAATTAATCTACTAAAAGTACTAACTTAACTAATTCAAGTAATCAACTATAACAGTTATTCCAATATTCGAATAATTTCTAACAACAAACCAATTTAATATTCAATTCATAACTAAAAAAATTAACATTTCAAATTTCAATTTCCAAATTTCCAATTAAAAGGCATAAATCATTGAACTAAATTAAAAATACCAAATACACAAATGACAATGCAACAATCAAAGTCCAAAACAATCATAAATCATTTTTTTTTTTGTCTGCTTTTTTCCCACAAAAATAGGGGGTGCACTTGCCCCCTTGCCTCCCCCCTCCCTCCGACCTCTGTAAATAGAAATGTCCAATGCCGATAACTATGAAGCACGAAAATCTCTGAGACCACGTTTTAGCATTCAGAAAGTGAAAACTCGGGAAATGAAACTCTAGGAAACTTCGTTTTTCTCTCCTTAACGTGTTCGTGCAACTAAAACATTATTCTCTTTTTTTTTCTCAATTTGTTTCAATGAGATTTAAGTTATATTTTTTATTTATGAACATTTCAACCAACTTAGTTATTTTTCAACCAATTTGATATTTTCTTAATAAAATCTTTATTTTTTTAATTATTGTAAAACGTTTCTTCATTTCGATGTTTATAAATTGACATTTCTCCATTTCGAAACTTTCGTTTCCAAAAACCCTAAACATCTACATGCTACATAACAATGAAGGTAAACAACAATACGTAATGTTTGAGCAGTGATAGGGAGCCAACATGCTGCATTTTTTAATGCAAACACAGGGGTATTTTGGTAAATTTTCGGTGGGATTTATCATATCCACGATTCATTTTCCATATTCCTAGGTTCATTTAATCATTACCTACCATTAATCATTTTAGTTCATATCACAATTCATTTACCAGATCTAGGTGCATTTAATCATATCCTACCATTAAATTTCATTTTGTCATATCCACGATTCATTACCATAATCCAGATTACATCTCTATAATATAAGGGAAGGGGGGAGCAATGGTGTCCCCCCTAGAATTACACCTACCCTTTAATGATATATATAAAAAATATTAAAAAAAAAATTCCAAACAAGTCATAGTCATACCAATATAATCAATGCAAATTCAAGGACACTAATTTAAAACAAAGGAAACCATGTAATTTTCAATCAACCAAAATTAATTGCATAATATTGCCAAATTCAACACTAGCTAACAAAAATCAATGATAATCAAAGTCAAATGAATCTAGCACAATATATAATTATAACGAAATTTTGAACAAAGTATATAATATGAACGAATTGACCTAATTATATAATTTATAATGAATTTAAACACTAAATTATGTATGACTATTATGACTGATTAAAGTAATACTTTGTAACTCCATTATACTCGGATTACTCCCCTCTGTAACCAAATAAATCAACAATTGTCTTTTTTGGGCATGTAACGAAAAATTTGTAACATTGTATTTACAACTTTTCTATTTGGTCAAAATAACTCCTAATTATAAAACTAATGGTGAAAAAAAGAGTTCCAATTGTTTACCAATTTTTTTGTCTTTATTCTTTACCAATTTCTTTCCAACCTTTTTTAGGACACCCCACTAATTTTTTTTTCTAATCTACCATTAGCTTAATTTGGCAAAATTAAGCAAAAAGTACCACTGATTGAATTTATAAGTACGTTACTAAGGGAGTATAAGACACATTTCTCTTTCACCCTAAAACATTCAAAAACACATTTTTTTTAAACTACGCAAATAATTAAGTAAAAATTCAAAGAAAAAAAACATGTAAAGTACTAAAGTGTCATGACACCCCAATATGCTTAATACTGTCAAACAACCCAAATAAATTATTCGATGTGATAAGCACGCATAGCGTGCATAAACCACTAGTTTGTCATATCCTATCACTCGTGGCCCATGTGTGCATTGTCTTATGAAGCACTAGGCTGCATTAAAACATTTTTCATGTTTTCAAGGCTTTCAAGCAAAGTTTGTGTGCACGGAGTTACGAATCTGGACAACTTCATCAAATGGGTATGGGATCGAACATTGTTTAGGTATTCTTCAATCTTTCATGTTTGGGATATGAAATTATTGCAATAAAAACGTGTACGCCTTGTAACACTAATTAGTTTAAGAGATGAAACATTCATTATTGTTACCCTAAAAAATGTCGTTATTGTTACATCCAAAAAACTATGCATTATATCCCAAGATTGATGATCCCTTTTGTCATGTATATTTTATGCTGTCTTTTTTACTAATAAATCAAAATTCTACTAATGAAATGAATAGAACAAAGAATAAATACAACTAGCTTATTTTGCTAAATTAAGACAATTATTTTTATCCCCAATTTTTTAAAAAAAAATTGAATAGGAACCAAAGTCGATCTTATAGAACAACATTTTTTTATAATTTAGACCCTATTGGGTATGGGTCGGATGGCGTCTAAAAAGAAATGGGTCGGGTATGGTCGGGTCCAAAAACATCAGACCCAACCGACCCCATAGACCCTTCAATTAAAAATATATTATTTTATTACCAAAGCCCTAAACTTCTTTTGTTAGGTGACTTCAGGGTCAGACTCATGTAGGATTTTCGAGGCTTCAATGTTACTGTGAACTTGTAAGATTATGTAGGTTCATTTTTCTATCTTCAATCTTCTCCATTTAAGTTTAAATTTTTATAGGAATTAGAGATGATATTTATGTATTTTAATGATAAGACTTGTGTGTACAACTTGTAATAAGTTGGTGACTGTTGAGACTTTGAGTTGTTATTGTAATGAGGTTATTTTTATATGTATTTTATATTTATTTAACGATAACGTCGCAGTATGAAGTCCTCGAAGTAACGAACACATAAAATAGTACAAAAACAATAATGAAAGTAAAAATGTCGATTTAAACTAAATTAAGTAAGACCCATTTAGACCCATCAGACCGTTTAGACCCTGTGAGTTTGGGCCGGGCTCAAATTCTAGACCCAATGGTCTGGGTCGGGTATGGGGTCTCAAAATTGAACGAGTCCGGTTTCTGGCCGGACCCGACCAGACCCGCCCATTCCATCTCTAATTGTTATCTAGATTGTTTCTTGGATTTAATCATTTTCTTGATTTAAATATTCTTTTGTTTTTTAATTTGGTTAACTTTTCAATCAAAGTTAAAATTTTAATATCTTTTGTCGGTGATTACGATTTGTGATTTTCAATTAGTGGGAATTTTTCTGGCATTTCAACCAATTTATTGGGGGATTTCATACAACAAAACAATGGAAAATGAAAATCCTTTCAAGTTTCCTCCGACAAATGTTTTCCATGGGAAAATGTTCCCTAAAATAAACGAACCTTAATTTCAAAGTTGATTTTTCTTTGGGGCTTTCACTTTATTATTGAAGTTGTTCTGTTAACCAAATTTTGGTGTGAATGCAATTTATTAATTGAAATTCATTTTTAATGTAATTTGAATTTTGATTTGATTTTTTTTAGATGTATTGCTTCCAATTTGCGTTTGTGTTGTTGTTGAAAAGGGGAAGAAATGAGTTTGTCAAGAAAGGAGGAAGATTTTGCACGCCTAAATCCAATTACTATCACATAAATGGAAAATCAATTATTTGTATTTGACTAACAATGGCACTTACAAATTATTAGGCAACAAGCACCTTCCACACTCACTTATAATGTTACTAGTATTGATGCACGCGATGCGTGCTTTGCATATGTTTTTAAAAAGTTTTCTAACGTTATGGGGAATCATTATTACTATATATAGGTTAGTTGTAAACTTACTATAAGCACGCGATGCGTGTGGTCAGTTTTAAAATTAAAAATTAAGCCAAATATGTTAATTAGCAAAAAAATCATGTAATTAGGTGATGTTTCAAATTAACAATGGGCTGTGAGTTATGATGATTTCCAAATTTCGATGCAATTTTTTCTGTTTCAATTGAATCTTCGACAAAGAGATTAAATGATTTAATTACATTGAACATACAAAAGTATTATTGAAATACATAATAAATCTAAAGATATTTAATTCAATTATGATTTTCAATATGATTTCAAATTAATTTGCAGCAATGATTAACTGAGTGCATGTAGAAAATAAGTATATGGCTATTAATGTAGTTATATTTGAATTACTAATATTAACTTTTTCAAAATAATTGCAATATAAGTGATTCAATGGAATAAATTAGTCAATGTTAATTAATGTATTTTTATTGAATATATTTACATCATTAATTAAAATTTTTCTTTTATTTAGTACAAAAGTACAAAAAATAAAGATAAATTATATTTTTAATTAAGGGCAATTTAAGTCTTTACAGGCATTAAGGTATTTACGTCTTTTAATAGGGGGGATACATTGCTCCCCCCTGGCTTATAAGAATCAAATTACTACTTCCTCCGTTTCAAATTACTTGCACTTTTGCCATTATGGAAATATCATATTACTAGCAACTTTTTTCGTTCGTTATTTGCTTGTCATTCCTCCATATATCTCTCTAATCATATGTTTCATGTTTCTTCTCTTTACACTTTCACACTCAAACCAAATTTTGCCTATGGGAGTCCGAGTCATGTTGAGTTGCTAGTAAATTGAAACGGAGAAGTAATACACTTCTGTATTAGAGTAGTCATAAAGTGTTTGGAGTTGTTGACCAAACTGAAACCACTTCAAGTATATGTATGCATAGGCGAAGGCAAACTGGGCTGGATGGGGGGATTAAAAAAGTTTTTTTAAAACTGCATTTTGTAAAAACTTAGTGCATTTAGGAGTATGGATGGTAACTTGTGTTCAACGGCAGAATTGTGAAGTCACCATTATGAGAAAAAGTTAGTTTTAGTTTTAATATGAACAAAAAAATTGTAAATCTGTATTTTCTCTTTTGGATTGTAAAATTATTTATCCCGCAGATATCATAATAACTGTGCATATACGGGCACTAAAACTAGTAATCAACACTTAAAGATGACTATCCCAGAAAAAGGACTCCGTCATAAAGATCACCCCTTTAAATTGATTAGAAATACGATGAGCCGTGATAGATGCAGCAATTTGCTGCATCTGCTGGCATTGTCACTGTTCATGCATATTTAATTTTATTTATTTTAAAAAAAACAAATCATATGTATTTTTTCATATTCTCGATTCATTTCAACATATCCTTGGTCACTTTCACCTATCTTATTGGGATTTTCATATCCTTGATTCATTTAAGCATATCCTGTGGGAGTTGCAAAAACAATAGTTATCCTAGATTCATTTTAGCATAATCCTTTTGGTCGAATTTTACCAAATCTTAGTGTGATTGTCAGTATCCTGTGGTCATTTTGTAAAAAAAAAATAACTAAAATTTCTAGTGTGATTTGCAAAAAAAAAAAAAAAAAAAAAATCTGAGCAAGCAACTGTCGGTGCGGGACCCACACGACAGAATTTGACGAAAAACACCCTTGTTGACACTTTTTTAGCACAAATTGCTGCATTAATTCATTTCTCGAATACGATAAGTCGATACAATCTAACAATCAAGAGAAAGGGTGTTTCTCCATTGTAAATATATACCCGTCATTTTGTGGCACAGTACAAAAAAAAATAACATCTACAAATCAAAAGTGGCAGCAGTCCATATACGGTTCCCGCGCCAAATACTATGCAAACTTCCCCAAAAAAGCCATTAACAACACACAGCAGAAGATAATAAAATGAAGCCTACTTTGTCAGCAACATATCTCTCCTTCGTCTCCCTCTCTTTCTGCTTAAATCTTCGCTCCTCGGTAATTCGGTTCATCTTTCACCATCTCCTCAATGGCGGCGTTTTCATCTCTCTTCAACCCCTTCATCATCGTCTTCGTCACATCTCTCATGCGAGCAGTTCTTCACAACTTTCGTGCGCAATCTCTCATTACAAAATTCTACACTTCTCTAATCTTTCAAATTGTCATCTACAAGGCTTTCTCTCCTACAATTCTTCATCTCTCACTCTCTCGAATTCCCCTTGAGCTCTCAAGATCTTGGTTTACATATTCATTTCTCTCCCTCTTAAAATGCGATGCTCTCGTCTCCCTTTCTCGACTCACTCGTTTGATTTGGATGTTCTTCCATTAATTCTTCGGACGCCATTCCGTCTCGATCGCTTTCGGGTTTCGTTTCGAGATCGAAAGACCTAAGCCAATCTGGGGTCTCGAATCACACAGAAATCAAGGGTTTCTATACTATTTTCACTCAATTCTTGAACTTTTGTGATTTCTGTCAAATTGATTATAGGCTCGTGAATGTCATCCAGGCCCGAAATCTACAGATTCCGTCACTTCGTGAGATAATTTGAAGAAATCGACGAACCCAATTCTCATTTTGACAGAAAAGCATGATCAAATTGCCTGTTACCAGGCTAACAAGTTTCAATCTAAGTCAAGATTTAAGGAACACTCTTGATTTTGGAGAAAAGAAACCATTGAAGCCATTGGATTGCATGGTGAAGAGAGAAAGCATTGGAAGGAAATGTGACTAGCAATCTAACTCTATGGTGAGTATCAGCTTGCGAGGACTATTACGCTTTACGTCGACGTCAGGCAGCTCGAAAGCTATGGCTCCAAGCAGTGGAGCCTGGTTTAAGAAAAGGTACCCAAAGCAGAACAAAAAGTTTGAAAGGTATAATGTCAACTTGAGGCTGATAGAATTTCAGGCGAATACGGGCGAAAAAGGATGTACCCTTTGCCATACGCAGCTTGGTTGAAGAACGAGACATTGTCTTTGAGATAACAGAGAACCCACAAGAAGAATGAGGAGTACAGAGGAGCAGGGGAATGGGGAAGTCTTTCACCAGTGGACAATCATCATATAAATTTCATTGAAAATGTGGATAAAGCGAACGGGAAGTTGAAATTTGTGCAGAATGGTTGGAAAAGATGAGTTTGAAGAAGGGATCTTGTGGTGATGAAAATGGATGTTGAAGCACAGAATTCCATCTGTTTCCTAGGTTGATTGAACAGGAGCAATTTGAGTATGTGATACTGGATGAGATTTACTTTCTGAGGAATGGTTCATTTAAAACCATGATGGCTAGAGATGGTTTGTCCTAGGTGTCAGAGAGTACCTATAAGCAATGATTAAGACTTATCGCAGAATGTCTTGATCTTTTCTATTCTCTCAGGAAAAGGGGTGTTTTGGTTGCAGTCCAAACAGAGGGGTGGTAAGGAATTTGCATGATGCAAACGTTCTTACTGGTCATAAGAATACAATCTGTGTTCATCTTATGGAAAGATGGGTTATCCCATTTCTGTTAAGTTCTATGTGACAGCAAAAAATGTAGAATGATAATAGAATTTGTACTTTTGTTTTGTAAAATGTATAGATTGAGAAATAGATATCAATATAGATCGGCAAGCTAGCTCATTAGTAACTCAATAACGCGACCAATTTACTCTTCAATTTTCTTGTCAACAACTGCTGTTGAATTGATTATGAGGTTATAACTTCTAATGCTCAACCAAAAGGCAACCATTGATCATGGAAATGTGCGATGGTTTGGCACATATAGCTTCAAGAATCAAAGATATAGAAGAATACTAAGTTGACAAAACAACAACAAAACGCAATATCTAATAATATAGTGCACTCATATTATGGAGATTAGCAGTGTCAGGATTCTATCATCTGTGTGTTTCCCTTTAATACATATCGCCACATTGTAGAGGTGCATCGGCTGGCACACAAAATCACATGTTGTGTAGCCAGTGTGGCATGTGCCTACTTTGTGCCTTTGTTGGACGCTACTAATGTCTCAGAGTGCGCTATTCATAGCTATGGCCATTAACGAATTCATTGTCTAAATTAGTGTAACGTGTTTGTATTAGTGTTTAATCTCTATCTAAAATGCAAAATTAACACTGCTTAGGTCCTTAATTGTGCTTTTGAGCCGCCTTTCGTTATTCAATGCAATTAATACGCTTACAGTAAACCCTTTTTTTGCGTTTAATTAAATGCTATTAAAAAAGTTATAAATGTGATATCCCTTTAAACCACTTTAGTTGAGACGAAATTGGTAAGGCAGATATCTGTCTCATATATTTGATTTGACCATTTCTTATTTATACTCGTTATGTGATTCGGTATTATTTACTTCGACTTATAAGAATACACAGGAGTCAACGGCTTCGAAGTTGTTAAAGAACTAAGCAAGATTTGTATTGTTTTTTGTGTTTTTCTTTTCGATTAATGCATCCGTCACCAGATGTGCATGCATTGAATTACAGCCATAATAAACAGAACCTAATAATTTCACTACAATGATTCTATATCAGTAATGTGATCATGTTGACTGTTTTCCTCTAAATAACGTCGCTGCACAGATGCATGAATGACAACGTACCAATCTCTGTGTAGGTAGCATAGTCAGAGAGGGATGTTATAAACAATAATGTAGGGATCATGTTGCGCTTCACAACTATTTGGAACACCGTGAATGCTCATTGACGGCTCTACATGAGACTGTTCATTATAGGAAACTTATAAAAATAGACCTTCGTGCGATATAGTGAACATGTGTCACATTACACGTATTTTTTAACTGCATTTGACTAACATTTTCTCATAAACGTGATCCCATTTTGTGCACACTGCTTACTCTTACTATTATTTATTTATTTGTCCAACATATCCCAAAACTTGCCTTAATGAGTATGACAGAAAGAATACTTCCTCATGGTCCAGAACCTTGTGCCCTGTCAGCACGACCATTTCACGGCTTTTCATGCTGATGCTACATCATTGTTAAATCACTATTGTTTGTAACACATGTTTATGTTAACCCTAACACATACGACTTACCATTCTAGGTCTAATTGTGCTTTACATACAAATCAAATGGCACACATAGCTTGCACAACATAATCTTGATACTTTTTCGTTTGAAGTAAAGATGTGACTGTTCTGAAGTTACTTTGCATCTGCTTTGCATAAAAAAAGGCTATTCAAAAAGAGTCTTGATATCGAGACTGTGACCATTAAACTTTTTTTATTGGATAAGTGTAAATGTTTTAGTCGATTACACTTCTTTAATTTTCATATGGATATGTATATTTATTTCAATATTAATACAGAATGTACGCAGGTCATCAGTTGTTTAAGCTTTTTTTTTTTTAAAAACAATGATGCTGTTCACACCAAAATTCTATAATATTTGTCCTTATATTGTTAAGCTAGCAATAAGTCTATAATACAGTTTTCGCGATTGAATGTTGTCATTGAAACTACATTATTCATGTGCATATTTTATGCTCTTGGAGAAAATAAATTGTATTATAAATGAGAGTTATTATCAGTATACCGGAGTACAGTTAAGTTTGTATATATTTATTGAAATCCAGTTCTATTTATCTAAAGGATATTGTCTACTACATCTTATCTAGAATGAGATTGTCATACATTTCTAAACCAAATAATCTATTAATTAATTTCAATGGGCTATATATGTACATAGTTAATCAAGTTTGTCATTTCTGTTCCTAACTTTTTTCGCCAACGTAAAATTCACGGGTGATGTTTATATAATAACACTATAATTAATCTTGAAAAAATTATTGAAATGAAATTTCTTAAGTATTTATTCGTTTGTTAAATATTGCTCGAATTTCATGAAGTTGACTTGCATTTACTTTTATGCACGCATCACGTGTACAAAATACTATTACATCATGAGTTAAGTTAAGATTAAACTTCAAACAGATAGATGGGGTCATGAGGGTCTTAGCTTGACTCCACCTTTTTTACTTACCTTTGAAAAAAAAATTGAATCAAACATGCACAGTCAACACTATTTCAACATTAATGTTGCATTATTTGTGTTTTTGTGGTCAAAGTTGTTAACTTTTAATTAACTTTGACTATTTTTTAAATATTTATTGGTTATAAAAATAAATTTGAGTGTCTAAAATCAAAATTACGAGTAAATTAATTATATACACTATAAACTAAATGGAGATGGATCGAACAAGGTGGGAATGGGGCGGGTAAAGCTTAAAAATCATCTTCAAATTTTCCTCCTCATACATCCCCATAATAGGTACAATTTTTATCCATATATTCCACATACTTTACAAGTGGAGATGGAGCGGAGCGAAAATGTAACGAGTATAGTATAAAAATCATCTCCATCAGCATAGTGTGTACAATTTCTATCTTCATCTATCGTTACCCTCACCACCCATCAAATTGTGACTCATTCCCACTTTATTGAGACGGGTCTCCTATTTTACCCGCCCAATTGACATCTCTATCCTTATCCCCTTGACAAACACTCCGTAGTTAACTACTCCATCTTTTATGTTTCACTTGAAAATAATAATAATAATAATAATAATAATAATAATAATAATAATAATAATAATAATAATAATAATAATAATAACAATAATAATAATAATAATAACAATAATAATAATAATAATAACAATAATAATAATAATAATAATAATAATAATAATAATAATAATGTCAATTCTTCCAAGTAAAATGCTACAGAGGGAGTATATTAAATAGGGAGTACTCCATAGTATGCGCAAGGCCAGCAAGGTCGTACACGAGTGAAAATCCTGCACAAATCATATCTTAAGAACTGTGCAGTGGGAGACGGGGGATAATAATATCCCGACACAACGTCGAAGGTGTGGTTCGATACGGATGTAAAGCCAGGAAAAGCCGTAAGCTTACCATTGAGTTATACCAACAT
>SNQN01013543.1:0-12956 GCA_008642245.1 Bassia scoparia | reverse complement strand
TAATATAGGTATAGTATAATTGAGATGTTATGATAATATTCATTGTTAATCTAATTAATGTTGGTAAAACTATATTCTCATGACTTATAAAGTTCATTATTAAGTTTGACATAAGTTATTTTTTATACATAATGGAAAGTTAATAATGTTTAGTTATTTGGAAAAATATTCGATCGTATCAAAAATTAACTGTAAATCAATGCAAATAAAGATAAAGTTATTGTTAGTTAAACAAGAACTTAAGTATTTACTTGTTTATTGTTAGTTATTGTCTATTTTCGATTGTTAAGGATTATTGATCTCTTGATACTTAAGTTCTGTTTAATTAATCTTATAACTCAGATTCACAATAGATATTATTAATATGCTCATGGAGATTAAAATTGGTGAGATTAATCCATTTTGATTATATATATAAATCACAATTGAACTTATAATTACATAAACTCTGTGTCAAAAAGAAAGAATATTAACATATTAGTTATATTTATGGAAGGTTTGGATATTCGAAGTATTGATAAAATAATATAGTAGTTGTATTAAAATTAAGGTACTAGTAAATTAATCATGCAATAAATTGGATAATGACTTTTCTTCTTCTTTTGGAAGCGGAAAAATGCGAGAAATTTATATAAACATCACATCTGATGTCATCAGTCATTGCATATTAGGATTAATTTTATGTGCACGCGATCGCGTGCTTTAGGCTTTAAAAATTATAATTTCATCATTAAAAAATAATTATAAAGTATGTATCTAAATAAAATGTTCATAGCTAATTAGCAAATACATTCTTATTGAATTGGTAACAGGTTTTTTTTAAAAGTATGACTTGAAATTCCAATAAACCGACCATTAATGCTTCAATTCATTTTTGAAAACTTTTTCACTAATTAAGTTACATAATAATACATTTCATTTTTAATCAATAATCACGCAAAAAGATAATTTAGACACATTTATTACATATTTTTTTTTCAAAATTCATTAAGGGTAATAAAGACTTTTTACGATCGAGGGGGACAACAACTTCCTCCCCTTCCCGTTCATAATAATAAGAGACTAAGTCTATAAGCAAGAACGCGATGAGTGGCGAGTGTATTTAAAATGTTTGCAGTTGATAATATGTTTGTAGCTACAGTACTATGAAAATTTTTTCTTTGTGATCGAATCTTAAATATAAAAAATAACTTATTGATTGTTGATTAACTCTTGATTTAGCGTTGACATATATAAATTAATGATGTTAATAAATAACAATATTCGACAAAATAGTTTAGTTGGATTTTTATATATCATATGACACTTTTTTGTGCACACAAATTAAACTTAGATATAGGCTGATTTGTATGGTTCAATTTTGAAAATTTATTTTATGTATTCAATCATTAGATTATTGTAAATAAAATTAAATGAAACGTGAGCATCTTTCAATTGAGTCTAATATAGTCTGGATTTAAATTTTTGTTGATTGATAACACTTTCTTTTCCTTTAATTTGGTTTAATTAATTGATAATCTAATTATGTGTCATTATTTAAATTGAATGAGTAACCTCATTTAAAACAATATGACAAGTTTATGCATAAATTAATTGTGTATTGGTGTAATATCCATTATTATGATGATGGTAGATTAGTGAATTTTAAAGGGGGGGACACCATTACTCCCTTCACTTTATAAGAGAATACAAGTGTCAACATAGCAATATTAGTATCTAAAGAATATAGCATATCACAAAAAAAAAAAAATACCATGCATATTTCCAATATTTAATAATATTATAGTCCTCCAATATTATAGTGCATATATATCGTGACTATATTTTTAGTCAAATATATTAGTATACTCAGAATATTAGTACTGATAGTGAACAAGTCAATAATCGTACTTTCCTCCATATCTTTTTGATTGCAACAATTCATATTTCATCACGCATTTCGAAGTTTTGAGATTTAACAAAGGTACAATGCAAACACTACTAGAAAATATTGGGCTTCGCTGACGCCTTTTAAGAGACCGAAAACGGTCGCTGAGAATTCGGCGACGATACAAATCGATCGCTATTGAAGCGACCGGGATTTAGTCGGTCGTAATTCAAAATTTTGGCGGAGTGGGAAAATTGGGTTCCTCCCTTGGTGGTATATAATTAGCGACCTGACTGATCGGTGCTAATTTTTTTTATAGGTTTTATCATATTTTCAATTCACCAAACCATATTTCATACGCTTCAAACTCACTCACTCTCTCTCGTCTCTCTCTCTCTCTCTTCTCTTCCGAACTTCCCTCAATCCCAACACCCTTCCTTGAACTCCCTCTTCACGCTCGCCAAACCGCCATTGCCACTTCCCTCCTGCTCGCCCCACGTTCCCGTGTATCACCACCCGTGCACCGCCGTTCTCCCTCACTCCCTCGCTGCTCGCCGTCTCCACTTTCGTTGCTTTCTCCCTTTCTTTTATTTTCTCCTTCTGCGCCGTCCACTATATTTCGTCACGACTGCTCCTTCCTTGCGCCGCCACTCACAAAAACCCTCCTCTGTGCCGCCACTCACAAACGCTCCATGTTAGGGTTTTTGGATTTCAAGACCTCAATTTTGGTTAGTGGTTTTCCGGTTAATAGCTGTTGTGGTAAGTTTATTTACAATTTTTTTTTTAATTTTTTTAAAGTGGAATGAAACTTAAATTAATATATAGATTTTTCCACAGGCTGAGGCAGACAAAATTGAAGCACAATGCTCCAGGATCTTAAGGTAACTAAATGTAAATGTGTCGTTAGCAAGTTTGAAGTTTGTAGCTGCAAACATAAAATAATAGTTAAATTATGGGATTACTCATGATTTTGCTCTTGTGAAATTAAATGGTTAGCGCCCAAACCCCAATAAACAGGCAACAAGGGGATTTTATTTGTAATTTTTTTACTTTAGCTGATATAGCTTTTAAATATATAATCCGTAGGGTCCAAGAATATAATTAATTAGTTCTATTTGTGACTTATGCGACAAAACTTAATTTCACTTTCGTTGTGTGCAAGCTGCTTTTTTTACTTTGGTAATGTTTGTTTGTTTGGTAGTGAAATTTTGACATGCTTCTCGAAAATGCAGGTGGGCGTGCTGAACTAATCATAATACAGAGGAATAAGGTGCATACTGATATGTTTTTATGCTTAGAGGCCTAGATAGAAGTTAATGGGCTGATCCTAAGCAAGGTACATTTATATATGTAAGAAGAGTTGAAGACAAATAGACATGTATGCAATCCTACTCTTACCAGGCACTTGATCAAAAGGCGTAGACCTTGTCCGGATAACAATGCCTAACATATTCTAAAGAATACTAGACTGTACAAAGCAAAGTTTTCATAGGAGTCACCGTATGCTTTTAAGTTTTGAAACACCGATGTTTTTTTTCAAATTTGACACACAGTACACATCCCTGTTATCATTGCAGGATCCACTAAGAGCGGTAAAGATGAGCTGTTTGAGATAATGGTTTCCGTCATACCATGATGGTGACTGAGGAAGGTCTGGCAAAGACGCAAGGCTCCACCAATGAGACGCTTTTGTTCCCCGAGATATTGTTTAAGTTAGCCCGGATCAAATATGATCTTTTTAGGTGGCTTTGAGGATTCACAAAACTGATCGCTTTATGATAGTCTATCACCCCCACATTTTTAGTTAACTGTCAGAGGCTAATTTTAAATTAATTTTTTATAGCTTAAATTTAATACAAGTACTTGTGGTATATGGAATAGTAAGCATATTTTCCATTCTTGAGTCTTGATCATTTATAGATTAGTATGTTTACAATCACTTTGTCAATGTAATACAGTAAAGACATTGTAAATTACGATTTATGATGTTTATCGATGAGCATAATAATAGTTTTTCTCCTTATATCAGAGTTTATGTCATGTTGGTTGTTTGATATTTATTTGTGTTTTGTTAATATTTATTTTCATATTACATTTGACGGAAAAAATGGTGAAAAAACGAACGTGCAAATAAAAAAAAAACCGGGATTAACGTCTGTAGCGACCGTTATCGAGGTGGAAAATTCAGTGACGATAATCGTCGCTATTAGCAAACACCTCCATCTATTTGGAGGGAAAAAAAAATTAGTGACCGATTTTCAAATCGAGTCACGCTAATAGCACCCGAATAATTTTTTCCCCTCCAAATAGACTGGAGGGAATTAAAAATTAGCGACGATTATTCCGTCGCTAATAGCTAACGAATAACTCGGAACTCGATCGCTAATTTTTATTTCCCACGTCGATTTTTCACTCTATTTGTTAGTCGTGCGGTTTCGGTCGGAAAATCGGGTCGCTAAAAATTTTTAGCGACGAAGAAAAATCCGACCGAGAACGTTTAGCGACCTAAAAATCGGTCGCGTAACCCCATTATGCGACCCGAACATCGATCCGCTAAAAATGCGGTGCTCCGTGGCCGTTCTTTTTCTGTTGTGCAAATTATTCATAATAATTTTTAACAAAAGTGAAGAATGAGATTTAACTTAATTGTGTTAAATTATTTTGATTAATTTCCGGTCGTTTACATCGTTAAATCTCAGACCTCCGTGAAATACGTGAAATTTGGTTTGTTGCAATTAAAAAGATACGGAGGAAATATATACAGTGAATATACATGTCATATACAAAATATTATGTAACCCATATCATGGAAAAAATTACTATAAGATGAGCAGAATCACGGAGTGACAAATGTCATCTCATATAGATCCGCTTTCCTGTGATATATCAAGATAGTTTACATATTCGATTTGCATTATTTGTTAGGGTTTTGTTTGGTTAGCAAGCTAAGTGAATAATTGATTAACCATTAATAAGTGGGAAAATTAATTCCAATGTGATTTGTAAGTGAATGAAAATAAAAATTAATAACACATTAGTTGTTTAGTTTATTGCATGATAGTGAAGAACATAAAATATTTTTGTTAGTGAATCACTCATTTGTGTATTGTTTATAACGAAAGTAAATAATAGTTACATGAACTTGTTATTTTTTTCTAAATATTATTTTAATTATTTACAAGCTTGCTAATAATCATATTTTTTTTTTTGTAAATGATTGTAAATCTTTACGATAATATATATAGTTATGCATATCCTTTCTTTCCACTAATGTACATACGTATATGATTTGTATGTTATTGGTTCATGACTTATTATATAGCGATATTTTACAAATTTATATGCATAACATAATTCATTAGAGATGATTTATAAAATTATCAAAATATTACCTTAAGTATGAGTGAAATCAGGGAGCGACAAATGTAAAGCCCCGCACGTTGATCGCTTGTCTTAGAATAGTATAGAATATTGATTTATTGCATTTGATTGATGATTTCAATTTTATACGGTGTATATTAAAGAAAAGATTTTTACAAGCTCCACACTCACCTTAAAACATAAATGACAATGATGGGATGTGGTCCTTAGCCTTATAAAACGAACCACAAACTTCTGATCTTAATGTCGGATTCATTCTCTAACATTCCCCCTTTGTTCATTATCTTCAATATGTGACACTCACATATGAGCTAATTGTTGAAATAGTGGGAATGCTTAGGTAGTTGCCTAGTTAATGTGGTTTTTCTCTTTTCCCACTTGGTAAGATTTCAATGTTGGATTGGTTCTTCAGTTTTTAAAGGAGAACAAACTTGTAATATGTTTGAGACTTAGTGTTGAGGGGGGTATTGGGAATCCTTATGTGGGGTTAGTCCGCTACCGTCCGGCTGAATGTGTGCCGGTGTGGTGTGGCTTTATTTTTGGGTTCCGAAATCCATTTATTTTTGGACGATTGCACTGTGATCAAATTCATATTCCTTCTGTTTTATTTTTATTAACCGTTATTTATTTCAATCGCGTCCCTTGATTCCCAGCCCTAAAGTAATGCCAAACGTTATTCTCGTCAAGTTTCCCTCCACTATATATGCTTGTTGCCATCTATTTCAAACACACAGAATTAACAATTTTCTCAAAACAGTACACTTCTCTTCTCCTCTTCTGATCCGGTAAGCAATATTATAGTCTTCACTCCCTTTCTTAATTGCATACGAATTAGGAGTGTCGTGTTTTTAATTTTGGGGGACAAACGTCTGATTACCGATCTGCATATAATCGGGTAAATTTTGCTTCCAAAGACAGTGATTTATACCCGTCGACGGAAGCAGCGGTGGTGCGTCTATTAGGCTAGGTGGTGACGGTTGTGGTAGGTGATGTGCGAGCTGGGGTGTGGTTACTGCGTGTGTTGGCCTAGATGTGTGCTTTATCGGCCCGTGTAAAAATTCTTCATCCGTGTCCTAAAAGATTTTGTTGTCTTGTCGTAACTGGCCGAATTTACAGGTTATCTGTTTTCCCTAGCAGTCTAGATGGCATAGCGAGTCTCAATGAAGGAATGTAGTTGAATGTTACATAGATTCGCCAAAACAACGCTGTTCGCCATGATTATGGTAATCATTTTATGTGGTAAGACGTTTATGTATTCCGGGGATCTAATTGTGCCGGCTTCGTTCTCAATAACAGTTGTTGTTTATTACTCAAAGATCCTTTGCTCGTGTGTATTTGGTTTTTTTGTTTTGTAAAGTAGTTATTGTGATATGGGTTGCTATGTTTGGCGACGTTAGTGAGGATGAGATCTCGGGTTAGAAATTCCGTTATTAAAGTAATGGTTGTACGGTGTGTAGGAATAACAAGATTTTATACTGTTCTTCTGTTATCCAGAAAAGGTGTTCGGCGCTTTTCTAATATATAATGGAAGGTGACATTTATTTATTAAAGACGATAACACTTTTTTTTATACGATAAAGTAGATTTTGTTCTCTACCACCTTAGGGGTTGTATCGAGATCTGGGACAATGTATTATTATTTTGGCGGGTTGTGGATTGCGTGACAGTGTGGTGTGGTTCTTTTTACTAGAAATCGTTGTGTCATTTGTGGGGGGTGTGCCTACTTTAAGGTTGTTCTATGGGTGATAGGTTGGGTTTTTCCGTTTTCATTATCTAAATACCTAAGATCGCAAGTGTTAGCGGTTGTAATGTATGCTAAATACAGTTTGGGAGTTTTTTTTTTTGTGGAGTTTGTCTTGTTCCGTGATGGGTTATGAGAAGATAAATTTTGGTTGGTCTGGGTAAGACAGGCGAGTGGCCATGGTGGAAACGTCTACTTGGTTTCATTTAAGCTCCTTTTTATTTTCTTCCTTTATGTTTCTGTTTGTAATCTGAATTGACATTTGTTTTGTAGTGACTTAGACGATGATGTTCTATATACATTACGCTATTTTTCTTTCTCTTAATGATAAAAACAAAATTAATTCGCAATTATGTTTTTATATAAGAGTATACATTAATTAATATTATTGGGCCTCAACCATTAGCTTAAACTTTTGGTTGATAGAATCCAGTAAAACATGAATATTAGAGTCAGCGGTGACAACAGAAGTCATAGGGTTCAAATCTATCCCCATTGAATATTCAAATTTTGATTAACAACTTTAACTTTTGATTGAGGCCCAATAATATGTATATTTATCCTCTATCAATTTTTAGAAAGTTTCAATAATAGAAGTATAGAATAACAGTCTAACGGGATTCGATGTACATATTGCCAAATTGGATTCTGCCCTAAGACAATTTAGTCCAGATATCGCCAATTAATGATTCATGAATTAAGGGCTTGTTTTGCATTGATTTTTTTCATGCGATTTTAGGTCCTTTTCAATTTGTCAATACCATTAAAAACCTCATTTGATAAAAGTAATATTGGTTAAGCAACAGAAGAAAAAGTTGCATAGAGTTTGGGATTTTTTTTTTTAATTCAATTTAACTCGATTTTCATACAGCAATTCAGTTAAAACTTAACTTGCATAACTATACTTGGCAAATTGGTCGGGGAGGTGGTATCGGTCGAGATCAAATGTTAGGGGTTTCGACATTTACAGGACAATCATTTTTTTCGTAACCAGGTCCGAGATTTTCTTTTGTTCATGCGGACCCGATGTTTTCGGTAACAGTCGGTCGGCGTCAAGTTTTTTTTGAAACGTCTTTTTTTCTTTCGACTGTTTCGCAAAATTAGGATCAATCTATTAAGGTTTTTTAAGACTTGAAAAATGTTATAATTAATGTGACTAGACCTAACTAGAATTGTTATTAATATCTATTATCTGAATCTAAATAAATATTATTTTTGCAAAGATTGTCTAAGTAATAGGGCTTATTAACAGTTTTAAAAATGCAATAAGCTGACCGTACGTACACTAGTAATTTTATCGAACGCGCATATTCTGCTTCCTTTTATTGCAACAAGTGGATCTTTTTGCGAATATTTACCATTTATTACATTGACTAATATTTATGATTTGTAGGGAATTAAAACGCATTTATATCTTTATGTTAGAGCAAATCGGTCAATGCGGTCGGATCAGGTCGGTAAACTAGTCGGTCAAGGTTTTTAAAACATGTTTACGGGTTCAGGTCCAAAAAGGGTTTGGTTAAATCTTTTGTTCATGCGATCCATTTTTTTCCAGGTTAGCTTTTTTGGGTCATTTTCAGTTCGGGTTTGTTTTTGGCTCCTATTCTCATAACTATTCGGGTTGTTACGTTATACTTTTCATTTTTTATTATTATTATAAAGTTTCACCTCAGTTCTTTCTGGCAAATAATTCTTATCGTAGCTTTATCATAAATTCTCCCTCACACGAATTATTGGTTTTTACAATATAATTTCATTTTCTAATTCCTATAATTTCCCTTAGTTCTTTTCTAGCAATAATATTTCGAAACATCACAGCTTTATCATAAATTCTTTGATAACCAATGGTACCACAAGATCCTCCCCATTCAAGGAAAACTCTTTAATTGGGGTTTGAAGCAAGGTAATTGTTCCTTTCTTTAAACCATATGATCCTTTTCCTCCTAAAGCTTCTAGGGTTTATCTCGACCTCTAGGGTTTTTTGTAGAGTTCCATTATCTCTACTTTAATTTGTCAGGTTGGTTTGTCTTTTCTCTTTTTCTTTTATCATTCTTTACTACGGTCCTTGGACCGTGTGGTTCCTTTTACTGGTGGTTGGTAATGTTGTTTTGTGTCATTGAAGCAGTTATGGGATCGTTTAGAGGAAAATTGCAAAATTAATGATGACAGAGAAGAAGACGAAATCATTGATGTATTGATGAGGAGAGAAGGAGAGAATCAGGTCAGGAGCAATTTATTTTGGTTTGGTTGGAAAAGTATTCTCCCAAGAATCCATTCAGTGCTGGACTCAATGCAAAATACCTAAAATTGCTTGGAGGCTTGCTAAGAACCTGATAGTCCAAAGGAGATCGGTATAATAAGCTTTCCTTTTCTATTTTTTTTTTCGTTCCTTCTAATAAAGTGAAGGTTTTTTTAGGGTGGCCCTTGGTCCTTTTAGCGGTCAGCCAAATCATATATGAAAGATATCGAATGGTGGTATGGCAGCATCGGAGATTTCCTTTACTAAGATCCCGTTTTTTAGTTCCGTGCTTGGGAGGTTCCTTTGAGTAAGAAGAACGTATCAATGGCTAAGGCCATTGGCTGCATGTAAATGGGATGATTTTTGTCGAGTTGATCGCAGCAGATTTGGTGGGGTGGGGGAAGTATGTTACGTTTTCGAGTGGATTTGGATATTTGAACCTCTCAAAAGGTGGACTAAGATAGCTAGCCTGATGATCAAAGACTTATTAAATTTTACGTATGAAGCGTTTAATGGATTTTTCTATACATAATGGCCTGCTTTGGACATCTGTATCAGCAATGTTCGTTATATTGAAAGGAATGGAGGTGTCGAATCTTCCCATATTGCAATGTGGCCTTAGAGCTTCGCCAGTTTAAAGGAAGATTCATGAGTCTAAATTTGTGGAAGGACAGTCAGAAAGTCAAAGGCTTTAGAAGATGATATAGGGAAGGCGAGTAAATCCCGACTTTCGGCTGAATTTTAATGGTCCAAAAGCAACTAAGAATTGTGTAATTTGGATCACACCCTACACACTCACCTGTGAAGACAGTAGCAAAAAACATCTAAGGGAGGCTTTGCGGGAGATTTCGGACAACGACTAAGGATAATAAAAGGTGATTTTCCCAAGAGGCGGTAGAATGGAGGCTAATATCCCCTAGCATTTAAAACAAAAGGAAGAAGAATAGTTTTGAGGGCAGAGGAGGATTTTCACAATGTGATGTTGGTATAGGGTTGGAAAGGCATTCTGGTTGTGGATGTTGTCGGGTGAGAAAATTTCAACTCTGCAATGAATATCGATGGTAAGCGGGCAACAATTGAATGCCCTTCAGGACCAATGAGGTCACTTTTGTCTAGGAATTGTAGAGGGTTAGGGACCCCTCTGCAAATCAATGCCCTATCATGGTGTCATACTGCGGATTCCTCAAATTATTTTCTTGTGGTCGAGACAAATTAAAGAAGCTGGAGTTTGAGTCCGTAAAAAGGAGCTACTTTTATTGTAGTGTTTGTTGTGGATTGTTTAGGGGAAGGTAGACATCGAAGTGGAGCTTTTGACTTTTATTGTGGTCAAATTCTGAGAAATATTGTGTGGTACATCCTTCTCCAGTATCATATTGAGTTGTGGATGAATCAGAGAGAGATAGCAATATGTGACGTTTTACGGGGTGGGTTATGGTTTTCCCAACGATGAATGAAAGTATAGAAAATGGGTGAGCTGCTATGGCGATTGGTAGGGGCTGCCTTTTGCCTGGGTTTGTGGAGGGGATTTTCAATTTATGTGTATATTCAACTGAGAAGGAGAGGAGGCTCTCCTTTTAAACAACATGAGCTGATATTTTACGAAGTGGCAGTTGAGATTACTGTGGTCTTAAGACTGCTTATAATTGGGCATGAGTTTTTAGTGTTCAAAATGGACGAGGGGGAATCAAAATCTTCAGGGAACGTTAATGGATAGATTTCTTGGCTAATAAGGCGCTGTGGAATGGGTCTTTTTCGTAGCTCTTTTGTTACCCATTCTGCGGAGCGTATCTCGATCACCGCCATATTTTTTGTACATTAAATCAGGGGATGGGAGATGTCAAAGCAAAGAGGAAAAACGAAATTTTGTAGGTTCGAGGAGAATGTGGCATTAGGGGAGGAGTCATAGGTAGGGATGTGTTGAGAATGCATGTAGGGGAGGCACAGGTGAGCTAAATTTAGCAAGGGTGACTTCTAAAGCGCATCATGGAGCACAAACTTTGGTAAGGTTGCAAAAAGAGATGATAAGCTTTGTCGTGTACAAAATAGAGAGATTAAAAAAGATTTAAGTGAGGACCCTCGGAGGACATAATTTAACCAAATCAAAGCATTGGATTCGAGGATGACTGAGTTGGAGGCTAGGGAGGAGGAGTAAATTGGCATCAAGAAGTCGACATCTTGGATCCATCATAGGGACAAGAACTGAGTTTTTTTCCATGCAAAAACGAGTCAATAGAGGGAACGAAATGCCAATTAAAATCCATTAAAGATGCTGCTGGAATAATTGTGTCAAGGATGAAGCTCAACCTTTTCTGAACCGGTTGTCTGCCTTTTAATCTATGGTTGATTTTTTTCTCAAAAAGGGGGTAGTAGGTGAGATCCTACCAGTTATGGCAACAATTCAACCCCACACTTATTTCGGAGGAGTGGCGAATACTTTGAGTGCTAAATACACTGGGGAGGAAGTGCGGCTCGCTCTTCACCTCAAAGTGCATCCGACAAAACTCCAGAACTAAGTGGGTAAAAATTCAAAAATATATTACAGCAGGCAAATAGATATCGTTTAATAATGTGATCTTGGCTATCTACTTCATATGTCGATATCAATTTTTTTTACATAATACGATAGTGTGCAACCAATGGGATATCACAAGTGACTAGATCAACTCTCCCAATCTTAGAAGATCCTAGGATCGGTTTTTTAACTCCACACTCCACCCATGTGGCTCTCTAAGTGCACACACACACACAACATTATTTCTTATATATATATATAACTAGATTTAATCACGAGCAATGCCGATATTATGAATATAATAATGATCAAGTTATATGCATGAAATTTCCTATTAATAACACGATAAATTAATAAAAATTGCAAAATTTAAATGAAAATATATAGGTATATTGTGCATAAATGTCCTGTTTTACATTCATCTTAATTATTTAATAAAAGACATATTGATTAATTAGGTTAATTCGGTTATCAAGTCACATTATAGTTTGTCACAAAGAGTTGTAAATTGTAAATAATCAATATTGAGCACACTCATTCATTAATTAGGTCAACATTTCAATAAAATTTTGGTAATTCTTATTACATATTATATAAGTCTAACTTGGTCAGGTATGAATTGTATGATATTTAACTTTATCACACGTGTAATTATTTAATTATGTTTAATATTTTTATGTGAGTTCCTAATTTATAATTAGCAATCCTTCTATCTCTCAAAGAAGTTGTCACTTTTCCCATATAGTCTTTCCTTGAAGATGTTACCACTTGTAACCTATTCCATTTTAGGAAAGTGTTAATTGATTTTATAAGGGGSAGAAACCACAAAGTACACCATCTTTCCAATCTATTTACACTTTTATCACTAAAATTCCTATCCTATAATATTTTACCACACCCCTATTATGAGATTATTTTACTTGGTAATCCTTAAAATAGTAAAAAAGTAGTATTTTTTAGGAACGGAGAGCGTAATTGATTTTGTAAAATTTAATGTTGAACTTTATAAGRCGTGCATCGCACGAGCATTTTACTAATTTAAGACTAAATCACATGGCAATTGGTGTGAAAAATGCTTATTTACTACTATTTTTTTAACCTCCTATATACAACTCTGAGGATTGTATATACTCCGTATCATTGTCATATATATATATATATATATATATATATATATATATATATATATATATATATATATATATATATATATGTA
>SNQN01013541.1:0-12960 GCA_008642245.1 Bassia scoparia | reverse complement strand
CCCACATGAATAATCTCCGAGGAACCAGGATTGTTATAGAAGTCCTCGACTCCCCGGGTGATCTAGCTCCAAAAAGATTGTTGCTTGAAGCCCCGGACTAGATTGTAGTTCCTCAAGTTTCTTATTTGGGCCGAAGGATCGAACCCCAATAGTTTGTTGCGCGATGGTCAACCCATAAGTCTTTTTGAATATGTGAAAATGAATCGTATCACTCTCCTCATTGTAACTGAAGCTCGCTATGAACTCCAAAGTGAGCTTAGGATAAGTGAGWGGAGGAAGAATGGCCTTCGGGWCTTCCTTGTAGAKACTAGGCATATATTTGGTCGGGATTTTGACGTTGAAAAGCCCACTAAGCCCAACMTTGGCCAAGAATGACTCCACATGAGCCATAATACCTAGTTCCTCACAAGTTGGAGGATGACAAAARGAGGTGGTATTGATTTTCCTCGTCTTGAGTGAGTTGAGCTTGGAAAAATACTTTCCGGTTGCTCGGACATCATAGCCCTTAGGCTCGATCGGCCTRGTGGAGTGATGATCATCCTCCTCCTCTCTRGGAGGACGGGAGGAGGAGGAAGGCTCATTGGTTGTCGTTGCCTTCTTTGAGGTCTTTCGGCTAAAAATGTTTAAGCCCGACATGTTTTTGTTGAGTACCTACAATCAAATTGGAAGTCAAGAGTGTCACTCAATGGTTATAAAAGAAATCAAACAACTCACTAGCCCAACTTCCTCAAATGCTAACTTGTGCCAACAACAACTCTTAGCATGACAAGGACCATGAGTAAATAAATAAATTAAATTAATAAATAAAGAAATAAATAAGAGTTTAAAAGTTAAACTCTCCTAAAATGAAATTTTCTTTCAAAATTAGCTCAAAACAACATAATTCACATATAAATTCATACTCAATAAAAAAAAGGTCATGGAGTATACCAATACAAGTTCGAGTCAAAATGGAAAAATAAAAAATTTCACTCCCCTTTTTTTTTGTACTATGGCCGAATATATATTGTTTTTTCGGATCTTATGAAAACCCAAACTTATTTTCATTGGCCTATTAATCTAAAATCGAGTATACAAAGATTGAACTTGAATTAGCATAGAAATTGAGCATGAACTTATATATTGAAATTATGCAAAAATTTAAACTAATTAACAATAATCAAACACACTCATCAAAAGTATAACACAAATTCAAACCCGAAATTACATATAATTCGCATAAATCCACTTCAAAATAATAATTACTCACTTGAACAAACAACCAAAATCACATCAAAAATCAYCAAACTTCACAAATAAACAAGTATACCCAATTATTAAACAATTCTAAACATATTGAAAAATCATGGAAAAACTTGTAAAATAAACAAACCAATCATCCAAATTTAATAAAAATTCCCAAAATTGATTGAAAGAAATGAGTAAAAAATGTTACCAAGCTTGAATACCAAAAACTTAAGTGATTTGCTAATCCACAAGCACAAACCACGAAAAATCAAAGTGCCCGGAATTGAAAATTGATTAAGGATAAATGTAGGAGATTGAAAATTGTGAAGTTTGGTGAAAATTTTAAAGGATTTGGTGAAGAAATGAGTGAGTTATGGAGGATTGAAGTTGAATGAATATGAGTAAAAAAGGATTTTGGCCCGAGGCAGATGTCCTTTTTTCCACTAGTGATAAGAAGAATATGAGTAAGTGTGAATGAGTGAATGTGAGTGAGTGTAAAGAGAGAGAAATAAAAAAGGAAGGGATAGGGGGGGTAGCCATGAGAATGGGGGGGTGAGGGGGAGTGGGGCCGGGTGTGGTGGGGGGGGGGGGTAGGAAGAGAAAGAGGAAAAAGAAAAAGGAAAAAGGAAAGGGGAAAAAGGAAAGAAAAAGAAAAAGAAAAGGGAAAATGTGGGATTTTTTTTCTCACTTGCAAATTCAAAGTATACAAAAAAATATGGCTCGAAGAAGGTGTTAGAGCAAACATTCAAGTGCCTTAAGGCTCAACCAAAGCAACCACAACCAAACCAACAAGTAGGAAGGCCTAAAACCAACATGTGCACATCTAGGCAACTTCCAAATTACTCACAAAGCTTGCAATTGAGTGTACAAAGATAGAAAAGAAGAGAAAACTAAAGAAAAACCTATAAAAACCACTAAAAACCAACAAAGCTTTGTAAAACCAAACAAAGTGGAAATCTAACCGAAAGGTTAGTGAAATGATGTCGAAAACACACATATTGGCCAAAATAAAGAAGAAATAAGTGCCTAAATGTGACCATTTTTGGCACTTATCACACTCCATCAAGTCGAACACCAGAAGCTTGGGAGCAAGCGAGTACGATTGGGTAGTCATATTAAGGATGAAGTCTTGAAAGCCGCACCAGCCTAGGATGTTCCATACTCCTCTGCGACGCTCAAAGAAGTCTTTGCGGATTAATTCGCCAATCGTGTGAGAAGTTCCATACGTCCGAGTACGGTAGTCATTCTGCAGAAGAAATGACACAAGGGTTAGTAAACAAGACATAACAAAAGGTGACTAGGCAAGTGAAAGTAACATATCCGTTCGTTCTTAGGACGAGTGGAGATGTGGTAATTAGGGAAACAACGCAGCTCTGAGTTTTCCCAATCTGTCACCTTCCATCTCTAACGGGAACTACGCACCTGCGTCCCTCTTTGGACTGACATGCTACAAGCAAAATAAAGCAAAAGTTCAGAAAACAAACGGGCAGCAGAATGACTAAGAATAGGCATCTTGCATACAAACAAAGGGCCCTATGGGGGCTTACAGCTAATCAACACAACCATGGTCAAAGGAAATACACAATTTCCTAGTAATCGGGACAATAGGCGAGCAATTAAAGGGTGAGAAAGAGCACTTCTTTTCCCTAGTGAATGTACATGGCTAATGGAATGCACAATTCCACTCATGAACCCTATATGCAACGAGAAATTCGAGAAGGTTTATACATTCGCTCATACGCCATAATCCCCAACTAAGCAAGCAATCACCATTAACAAGAACTTTTTCAAGCTTTAAACAACTTACAATGGTGAAATCATACACGGGCACCCACATTATTGCAAAAAAGCATGGAAAGGTTTATTCTATCATCAACAAGCAAGAATAAACAAGGTATATGCATAATTCAACAAGACATGGGCATGACAAGCTACTAATCATCATCTTCTTCAAGTAGTAAGCGAACAATGGCATAACTCATGTAAATTTGCACCAAATTTGATGAAACAAGTTGCAAAAGAGTCACATAAGCATGAATAAGTCAAAGCATTCAACAATTTCAAGCATACACAAGCATGGGAGAAAGCCCCAATTCAATTGAACAAATTGACAAGGCATATTCAATGGCATGATTTTGGTTATTAAATTGTAACTTACAAGTGAATTTCAAGTTTAGAGTAATAAACATACTTAAATTTGGGATTTGATGAGCAAAAGAGACCTCTCTAAGCAATTCCAAGATGCAACAATGAAGTTTAAAGAGAGTTTGCAATAAACAAAGCAAAGAGCAAATGGCAAATGAAACAGCTTCCTAGGACCGAGTCTGTCCTTAGCAGAAACAACTTTAGACTTAGCAGCAGGGGTCTCAGTAGAGTCACAGTCCAGTCTCTTACTCTTGCTATGGTCCTTTTGCTCCGCACGTCTTGCCTCAGCATGGCCCATCACATCAGTGGCATTTATCCAAACACGGTAATGAGAAGAAATCTTGTGGTCACCTCGAGTAAGTGGGGTCACCTTAAGTGTAGAATGGGATTCTCAGTATTTTTCCCACTCTATTGCATTGCCCGAATGCAAGCGCTAGTCCTTAGGATGAACTGTGTCAACAGCGGGAATAAGATGAACTTTCCCGAATTGCCTCATCACCCTTGAAGGGAAATAAAAGGTCAACGCAGTAAGGCTAGCCACATGCACATACGGAGACAAACTAGTATGCACCATACTCCTAATACCCCACCAAGGGACAGTCCACCGCACGAGAATGCCATGTTCATCAAGGATAAGAATCCACTCATGCTGAGATTTGTTGACATGGACCCTCTTACGACAAAAGAATCCCTTAGCAGGACATTTGACAGGATTCTGGGGCGTCTCAACTAGGCTCAAACGCTCCATCAGCCAAATCTGTCAAGAAACAACAACATGTGTAATATTTAGTCATCACGTGAATGAACATGCAATAATATTTGTATAAATGCACTATTTTGCAAATATTCGGACAAAAATATTGTATTGAAACTAAATGGGGCATCTAGACAAGGGCACATACGCATCCTTTTTAAGACGGTCAAGCATCATGAATAACTCCCCCGTGCACAACGGCATAGGAGTATGGCTAGCCTCGCATTGCTCAGTAATAGAAATAATGCTAGCATGACCAACATTTGGCTTGCCATGGAAAAACAAGAAACGCACAAACAAGCAAATCATAATTGCACGTCTACGGTAAACTCTAGGCAAGAGGCGTCACTAGCAATATAATCAACTAAGGCAAGCAAGTCAATTTCCCGACCATGCACTATGCATCGTGAAATAGTTGAACTAAGTCTCAAGTATTGCTCATATTCGTCAACAAAGCGATCAGTAGTATTAGGGACACAAGGGAGACTTACAACAGGCCAGGCAATAATGACATTAAGTTCCTCAGGCAAAGGAACAATTACCTTGTCCGGAAGACGAAAGCAATGCATAAGTGGGTCTCACAAGCTTATAGCAGCATAAAGGAGGTTTGTATCGAGACTTACATACCTTAAAGTCAAGAGAACATCACAATTCAGCCTTGCAAGGTCCTCCTTTTCACGAGCATCCAAGTTTCGAAGCACATCATTAAAAGCACTAGCAAAGTCTTTCTCCGGTTGATTTATTGCAAATTCTTCGATTTAATGAATTAAATGAAGTCTAAAGCAATGTAAGAGAGGTTTTTAAGCACTAAGGAGGCTGTAATGAATAAAATAGGGCGTGCATAAACCCCTATTTATAAGCAATTAGGCCGAACAAACTTGCCTAAAATCGAAATTTGAGCAAAATCAACTAAATTTTAGGCGTAATTACGCCCAGCCTGGCGCCATTACGCCTAGTTTGGGCTTATTTTGGCCGATTTTGCTCCCTTTAGCTACTCCCATGCACTTTGGCACGCAATTCTTGGTCCAAATTAGGTCCTTCCTTGCATTTTCAAGGAGGAATGAGCCGACATTCGACCCAACAACGCAACGCAACATACACAACGACACAAGACGATGGACGTCACCTTAGAAGTTTAAATACATGCATTGCATATAGATAGCAAGTTGGCTTTTGAAAATTGTAGTCAAAGCTTGGCATTACAAAATGAGCTATGTCTAGAGTCATACATAAGGCTAGGTGTATTTACACAAACACTCGTGTTTAAGATAGAGTCGACTCAAGTCAGGTCAAGTTAAGCAAAAGTAAACAAACAAGTCTAAGTAGGTCTAAGCAAAGTCCTAAAATCAATAAATGAAAGCTAGGGTCATCCTCCTTCCCTATAGGTGACAGGTACATCTACTGCTCGCGAGACGTCGAAAAACCGAGTGACAATAGCACCTGCAAGGCAGACTCGTCCAACACTTACAAGGCAGACTCGTCTAGCAACTACAGAAGATGTCCCTGGTATGGTAAACTAAGTCGAAGGTCCAGGCTGAGAACGGGCAGTCGAAGCACTGCCCGCGAACCTCGTGCCCGACGATCTCATCCATGCATCACCGTAGTCGTCAGCATCCTCATCATCGCCATAACGAGCCTGCAAAAGATTTTCAAGTCAAAAACGGGTTCCTAACCCTGCAAAACATTGAAATTACGAGACTTGGTGCACTTACCGAGTCTCTCAGCTGACAGTAGGAGTGTTTCCAGGCATCTATTACTCCTAGCATCCTCATGACGCTTGCCCGAGGCATCTCTTTCGTAAGACAAGTAAGTCAGTACATGAGTGAGTATTGGCATGTAAAGACAAAATCAAGCAAGTAAACTGTTCCCTACCTGAACAGATCCAGGGGCATCGATTTCTGAGCGTGCCTAGCAGTTGGAGGAGTAGGCTCAATAAACTCGTACGAGCCAGGACGAATCCTCAAGTCAGCAAAGGGGATCTCCCCGAGGTTGTAATCAGGCTACACAAGCTAAGCCAAAGTTAGTGCACAACTAACGGAAAGGAAATGCAAAAAAAAGGTGTGGATAAGCTAAACTCATACCTCAGCAATGAGCTCGACTCTAGAGGCTAGTCGCTCCTCAATGAAATGCTTATAGGCGTCCTGTCCCCTGGCACCAAGAAAGAGATGGTACTCCACGGGCTCGCCATGACTCAAGTCATTGGACAGCGTGGTGACCAGCAGATCCTTATCCATCATAGTGTTTGGAGGATCCTAGGATACTGCAGGCTCAGGAAGGCTATGTTGCCTTACCAAACGCTACACAAGGTACCGGACAGGCCCTTGAGGTCACCAAAAGAGGCGTCGCCTTTTAGTGAGCTCGGTCGCTGCAGTGAACCTCCTCGGCCTCGTGTTCCCCACTCGCCTCAATAGGCGCCACTCCACTTGCAGCAAAATGTGGTTAAAATCACAAAGCATTCAATGAAAACATACAAGTAAAAGGCAGTGAAGCTCACCTCAGCTGGGTTCAAGCGACGAAAAATTCTCCTCGGCTGCTGGAGTCCGCCAGTCCAAGACGGAGTGTCTCGGGGTGTCCACCGCATCATCACATGCCATCGAGTAGGCGGTGCATGGGGAGACAACCTAGGCACCAAGCCCATGTGTGGAAAGTACTCATACACCCGGAACTTCAATTACAGCTAATAAGATCAGCCAACAAAGGTAAATCAAATACAGACAAGGCGGTGAAAATCAAAGAAAATCACCTCAAGCACTCTCCCACAGTTAGCTAATGTAGGGACTGTAGTGCCATCCAATTGACGGCAGCACGACCTCATAGAATGCATCAGAGCAGCATATCCAAATCCACCCCAATCACAAGAGGAAACAGCAGAGAGGTCCTCCAAAATAAAGAGAAAGCGAAGCTAAACTCTACTCCTCGTGCCCTTATCAAGACACAACACTGTTCAAAGCATCACCAGGATAAAAATCCTAGCTGACTGCTCATCAGTGGTGCCTGCCAGCTGCAGACCCTTCATGAGCAAGCTCTACGACGCCCTGTTCTCCACACTCTCGGCTCGTAGTTGAGAAGCAATTGGATCCAACCACTCATCCAAACGAGGATCAGAAAGCTTTATCTCGTTATCTAAAGGGACAAGCTTGTCAGTGAAAGCAAGCCCTGTCAGCATAGCAAAGTCGTAGGGGGGTCAAAGACATTTCCCCCACGGGAAGTGAAAGGTGTTCGTGGTATCGCAAGACCACTCCATCAAGCCGAACACCGGGATCTTGGGAGCAAGCAAATATGACAAGGTAGTCAGGTTGAGAATCAAACCCTGTGTTGAGTCCCTTAGGTTTTGAATGATGACAAACCATTACAGGAAACAGGATACTTAATTATGAATATAGTTGGCTCTGGGAACCAGCTGATTTAGGATACTTGTTTCCCCAAACAAGTTAATATTTATTGTGTATACATTGAAACTAACTTGTTTGTCACAAGGAACAACTGATTACATACAAAGCTCATATACTGGTACAGAACCAGTACGATTTGTTTCCTTGACTGTTATGCTGAAAGAACAGTCATACATCTTTTATTGTACTTTAACCATGTTACATGTGCAGTAATAGGATGATTCCAAGACTTGAAGTGTAAAGCCTTTCGAAGACATTCGAAGAAAGAAGTGTGTTCAAAATTGAAGTATTCAAAGGAAGAATTCAAAGTCTTGAAGATTACATGAAGAATGAAGAAACGCTTTTAATAGTTTAAAATCTAGGAATTCATGTAAAGTAGTGTGAATTAATTGTTACAGTTTGAGTGCTTATAAGTGTTCTGAGTTATTGTATGAATTCTGGTACAAGTTTGGAACAAAATTCATGACATACTCAATTAAGGAACCAGGCTGGGGAACCAGCTATGTCCCTAAGTAGAATTATGGCTGCGGTTTTGAAAAAGAGTTTTTCTAAAATATTTTAAAAGGATATTTTGAAAAAGAAGGTTGCAGCTGGAAATATAAGTGAGAATATGAATATTGCCTTAAACCTTGGAGTCTATATCTTGTTCGATTATTTCCTTAAAGGATTAAAATCGAACAAGATAAATACTTTCCATAAATCTCATCTTGCCTTGATCGGCAAGTATAGATTTAAGGAAACTAGGGTTTAGGTCAATAAACATATAAATACTCATCTATACTTCTAATTCTACATATCTCTCTACTGATCAAAGGAGTTTAATATTTTGAGAGAAAAAACACAAAAGCACAAGAACTTCATTATGAGTCACACACAAGAGCATTAGTCGAGCTTCATTATTTCTCTTACTTAGCTTGTTAAGAAGTATATCAAGAAGAGAGAAAAAGTTGTGATTGTAAAGGCATTCAACAGAGGGGTTGAAGGCTTGGTGAGTGTTTGTGAGTTCAAACACAAATTGGACTTGCGAGTGTGAGTCGAGTGCACATTCAGAGTTGAGTGTGGGGTGTGCTGGTTCCCGGAGTAGGGAAACAGCAGTGTGAGTGTGTTGTTTGTTTTTCGGAGTAGATTAATAAAAGAACATAGGGTAGGAGGATGTAGCCTAGAGTTGGGTGAACCTCGCTAAATAATGTATGTTCTTTATTGTTTTACTTATATTCCGTTGCTTACAGGAACCAGCCCAACTGGTTCCCCATACCAAGTCCGAAAAGAAAGAAAAATTGTTAATAGACAATTATACTCAATTCACCCCCCCTCTTGAGTATCACATAACCTTCACCCTGAAAGCTGGATCACCCGAGGATATCCCATACTCCTCCAAGACGCTCAAAGAACTCTACGCGGAAGAGATCACCAACCGTATGAGACAAGGGCTGACACTCTGCACAAGGGCTGACACAAAAGTTGGGAAACGAATCAAAACAAAAGGTAACCAGACAAGTGAAAGCAACTTACCCGTCCATTCCTCGGACGAACGGAAATGTTGTAATCGGGGAAGCAACACAACTCAGAGTTATCCCAATAAGTCACCCTCCACCTCGTGGGAACTGCGGACCTGTTTTTCTCTTCGGATTGGCATGCTACAAGCAGAATAGTGCAAAGATTTAGAAAACTAATGGGCAACAAAACGGCTAAAAATGGGCATCTTGTATACAAACAAAAGGCCCTCCGGGGGCTTACAGCTAATCAACACAACCATGGTTGGAGGAAATGTACAATTTCTTAGCAATTGGAACAATAGGCAAAGCAACTAAAGGGTGAGAAAGAGCACTTCTTCTCCCCAGTGAGTATACATGGCTAACGGAATGTACAATTCCTCTCACAGATTCTATATGCAACAAGGATTTCAAGAAAGTGTCTACACTCACTCATACGCCAGAATCCCCAATTTAGCAAGCAATCACCATTAACAAGTAGTTTTTCAAGCTTTAAGCTACTTACAATGGTGAAATGATACATCGGCAAATAGGCATGGAAAGGTTTAATCTATCATCAACAAGCAATAAGAAACAAGTTATATGCATAATTCAACAAGACATGCGCATAGCAAGCTACTATTCATCATCTTCTTTAAGTAGTAAGCTTATAGTGGCATAACTCATTCAAATTTGCACCAAATTTGATGAAACAAGTTGCAAAAGACTCATATAAGCATGAATAATCCAAAGAATTCAACAATTTCAAGCATACACATGAAAGGGAGAAAGCCCCAATTCAATTGCACAAATTGACAAAGCATATTAAAATGACATGATTTTGAGTATTACAATTGCAATTTACAAGTTAATTTCAAGTTTGAAGTAGTAAACTTACTTGAATTTGGGATTTGATGAGCAAACAAAGCCTTTCCAAGCAATTCAAAGAAGCAACAATGGAGTTTAGAGAGAGTTTACAACAAACAAAGCATGAGCAAATGACAAATGAAGCTACGTGCACTACTACAAAAAACGCCTAAGAGAACGGATAAAAAAGGACAAAGAGACCGCAAAACAACCGGTCTCTGGGTGAGAGGGCTCTTAGGTAAAGAGACCGGTTATTTTTTGCGGTTTCTTAAGTCACTCAAAGAGACCGGTGCTAAGATAAACCGGTCTCTTTGAATATAACTAAAGAGACCGGTTTCTGACACATAAGAGGTCTCTTTGATGTTACCTAAGAGACCGGTTCTGACACATAACCGGTCTCTTTGGTATATATTTGAATTAAAAAAAACGCAGGCCCCACTTGCATCTCATTATGCAAGCTGGCCATTATTCTTATTATTTCAATAAAAACGACAATAAATACACTATATTAATTATTACACATTAAGAATTACATGGAAAAATACATTTAAGTATTACATTTAAGTATAATACAATTCAAAAATTACAAATACACTACATTCCGATTAAATTTGTTCTTCACTTTTGAGATGTTTTAACCTGTAAAAACAAATTCAAAAATGTTAGTGAACAATACAAATTCAAAAATGTTTTAACCTGAAAACTTATTGATTTGTCTTAATCAGAAATGAGAAAAATAATGAAAACTTTGAAAACACAGTGCATTTTTTTCATCTAGAAGAAAGAAAAAATCGAAAAAATCAAAAATGATTAGGAAAACAAATCTAGAAGAAAAATCAGGAACAAATCAAGAAGAAAAATAACCTAGAAATAAAAAGAAGAACAATCGAAAAAATCGAAAAAACTTGAATCAGGAAGAAAAATTAGGAAAAAAAATAACCTAGAAATAAAAAGAAGAAAAAATCGAAAAAACTTGAATCAGGAAGAAAAATCAGGAAAAACAATCGAAAACAAATCAGGAAAAAAAATCGGAAAAAACTTTAATCAAAATAAAAACGAAAATAATCAAAAACGAATTTTTTCATCTAGATTGGTATGCTGAATTTCTGTAAAAAAGAAAACGAAAACAACCTAGAAATAAAAACGTAAACAAATCTAAAAGAAAAAAACAATCAGGCACTGTGTTTTCATCGATAAAAACAATCGAAAAAGAAATTGAAGAAAAATAAAAACACAGAAATAAAAACATAGAAATAAAAACGAAAACAAATCTAGAAGAAAAAATCAGGAAAAGAAAACAAAAACAATTCTAGATCTAGAAAACGAAAAAAAACAGGAAAAAATGAAAACAAACCTCGCCGCCTCACCACCGTCTGCCCCCCTCGCCGCGCCTTCGCCGCCGCCGTCTTCCCCCTAGCCGCCGTCCTCAAACTACTAACATCATCAGAATCAGAAGAATCATCATCCTCTTCACTCTCGTCAAATACGATTTTGCTCGAAGTAGGCAATTCTGCCTTATCAAAATACTCCTCCTTTATCTTCTTGGAAATCGCAATAGAAATCTGTGAGGATGAGAGGAGTAGAAAATTAAGGGAATGAGGATGAGTGGAGTAGTTTATAAAAACTATGCGTGAGTGGGTGAGGATGAGTGGAGTGAGTGGGTGAGGATGAGTGGAGTGAGTGGGTGGGGATGAGGGTTTTATTATTAATTAAGGGAATCCAATGCGTGAGGGAGGATAGTCTAGCCATGTGAGTGCACTCCAGTCAAATTTAAAAAAAATAAAAAATCAAAGAGACCGGTTATACTTTTAACCGGTTTCTTTGTGTAATTTTAGAGATGTGTTGATAATAACCGGTCTTTTATAGGAATCTAAGAGACCGGTTTTCATGAATATCCGGTCTCTTAACTTAAGAGACCGGTTTTCATACACCACCGGTCTCTTAAAACTGGTGCCTAATCCAATTTTTGTAGTAGTGGTGGTATTAAAAAGCCACGAATTTCAATCAAAAAGGCCGAAATACTAGGCGTAATTGCGCCCAGTTTCGTGCCATTTTGGCTCGATTTTCGAGCCTTTCTCGTGGGCTCACTTATGTACGCGCGAAGCCCGTTGCATTCAAATGTCGTTGCTACTTGGAGGGAATTCCAACCAATTTTCAAAGTCATGCACAATGACCAAAATGCCCCTTAGCAAGCAAAAGGGGTCCGAAAGTCATCAAATCRCTACAAAAATACACCTACAGAGCTAAGACAAGCCGTATTCGAATGCAAAGTCACAACGAAGTTGCATCATCCTTGCAAGGGCCACATGTTAGCCCGATTGTGTATACGCAATGCAAGCATTTACAAAAAGACATTGCTATACGCAATCATGGCTATATGCGACGTTACCTTCATTTTAGTTTTCCCTCATGACTAGCCAAGATGGGATGCATCAGATAAAGAACGCACCAGCAAAAAGACATTTACGCGATCGTGGCTATACGCGACGTTACCTCCATTTTAGTTCTCCCAGACGACTAGACAAGATGGGATACAATAGATCAAGCACGCACTAGCGAAGAGACATTCTCTATACGCGATCGTGGCTATACGCGACTTTAGCTCTATTTTGGTTCTCCTAGACGACTAGCCGAGATGGGATACAGCAAATCAAGCGTGCACCAGCAAAAAGACATTCGCTATACGCGATCGTGGCTATACGCTGCCTTACCATTATGTTAATCTTCCCAGACATCTAGTCGAGATAGGATAAAAATAGATCAAGCAAGCACCAAGTCCAAACGAAAGCATCGATACGGACACCATTTCATTTTCCCCAAGGAGTCCAAACAAAAGCACCGACATGGACACCGTAGTAACTCCCCATGAAGTCGTAACGGAGGCATCGGAGTGGACATTGAGATAGAAGTTCCCCAGGAAGTCCTAACGGAAGTATCGAAGCTGACAACCTGTTAGCAGAAAATCCCTAGTGGAATCAGAACCATAGGTTGAAATTCTCTCAACGATCGCCAATGGAATTAGAACCATAGGTAGAAGTGCGGAACCCTGGTGGAATCAAAACCATAGGTGGAAACGTAAGCAAAAGTATTAGCAACAGCGACA
>SNQN01013540.1:0-12963 GCA_008642245.1 Bassia scoparia | reverse complement strand
ACTTAAAGTTCTATTTCAAGTGAGAATGTAATGAGCGGTTTATTAGTTTAAATATGGTGAAGTCCGTGTGTTAGTAGGTACTATGATATTACCAATTGCAATGTGAACAAGTATGAGTGTAATGAAAATTGGTTTTTAGCAGTAGTACATAATATGTTTGGAGGATGACTGCTGTGGTTATTGGTTGGTGGTTGGCGGCTCGACCGACTTACAGTCAACGGGCTTAGTAGAGCGCTCGCTGGAGAAATCGATATAGGAATTAAGCTAACACATGTGTTTGGAGAATTTTGAAACGTTGAACTTCGGATATTTCACTTTTGAGATTGAGCTACACCATGGGTTGAGATTCCATTGTGTAGATATACAATATTACTGCATTTATGGGAATGTACATCTTGCCCTTATTGGGGTTGTTCAAGTAGCAACCCTCCCATTATTCAATTACGAATACTTACATTTTCCGATAATACATCTACCGCAAACAACTTCCATTTGTTATCATTACTATGTCTATCTTGGCAGGAACCTCCATTCGTTTCATATACGGAATACTTACAGTTTTGTAATACCAACCCTAAACAGATCGGAAACGGTGTCGTGTATATTACTCTTTTCTTCTTGTCTGAAATTAATTAGTTTAATGCTCTTTTCTCTGTTACTGAACATAATTGAGTTATTGATCTTTTAAAAAAAAGCCTAATATTTTTGGGGATTAACAAAACGCCATTAATGACATGTATTGGCGGCAGAACGGAACATCAAATTTGAAGAAGTAAGTTTAACTGTGTGCAAAAAGCTGTACAGTTATCGAAATGGTTAATATAAGCAGGAGGAAAGTTGAGGGAAAACTGTGTATAAATTGCGTTCGTAATACGGCATTATTTGCTTTAAGAGGCATTGACGAATTGGAACAATTAAGAAGAGACCTCTTGCCAACCACAATGGAAGCGACTGGTGAAGGTCTCATGCCAATCTCTGCCTGACCACAATGAACTCGCTGGTGCACCATCTGTTCAACAGAAAACTGACATTTACTCCTTCTAAGCTTAGCTGGTAGGCAACACCGGTTGCCTGGTATAGTTGAGCTTCGGTTGAGAGATTCGAGGCGAAAACAGATTTTGCGATCCCACGTTGATCGGTGACATGATCTCGCGAAATTTGTGTACACTCATTATGTCTTCCTAGATAGTTTCATATTTACTCAATATTGCAAGAACCATTGGATCGTATAGCTGGCCTAATGTGAAAGGTAATGGCTTTTCGCCTATGGTACGTTCATCCAGGCAACGCAGTGGCCAAAGTGTTGGACACCAAGTACTTTCGTTGGAAGATCAATCTTACGCACTCTGGATGTAAAGACTGTATGTCTTCGTTGTTTTGGTACTTAATGAAGGCCAGTATTGCAAGGTTTTCCGTTGCTATGAGTTTGGAGGTGAACAATAAGCAAAGTATTGAGAGATGTTCTTATGGTTTCTGTTAAAACATTTGAATGACATCCTGCTCGTTTCAAAAGGGACACATTACTATTTATTAAGACCGGCTTTGGGAATGCGCTACCAAAATGGTCCTCACCCGACGACCTTTTGGAGAGGCTTGCAAATCCATTGTTGACGAGCCATTGTTTGACTGAGCCCTATGTTAACGGCCGATGGCGCAATGAAACATCATGATGTCAAAATAGGAGCTTAGGCGTGGATCTAAAACATGGAACGAAGAGCTGTATAAAGTTGTCAGGGGATCTCTTCGCTGCCAGTCTAGCGAGGATTGTGGTAGATGTTTAATCAAGTTGTCCAGGATCACACTTACACCGAAAGGAAGCTCATGGAATTAAGGTTCTCAAATGGTCTTTTGTCGTACAAGCAAGCTGTGGACTCCTGATTTTCTCTGGATTGCTGGTCACTCTTAACAAAATTGCATTCTCCTTTATATGATCTCCGACGTTATTAATGATTAGAGGGAAAGGCCTGTGTAAGAAATACACGAAAAGGGGTGAAAAATGAATAGCATAGTATTTTGTTTGTTCCCATAGAGCAATGGTGAGTCTCTGCCCGTCAACGTATTCTGCGTATGGAATAAGCTGCTGCTATTTTTTGAAGACGGTCGACATCGATCGAGCAATTATCAGTCTCTCTTGGCACCATCTCATGTCGGAGGGACCGAAAGGGCTACACAGCCAGGACGCGTCCTGGTCCTCTATTCTATGGGGGGATGGCCTCGGTCACGGAAGCTCTTCCCTATGTCATGAAACGGAGGCTAACCACGTCCAGTCGCACTCAGTGCCTGTATTGGTGCTTTTGCTGAATACTTGTGTATCGTTTCTCTATTTGTTTTATGAGTTAGTTTAGCGCTTTCTTACTGAAAAAAAATAAATACTGGCTTAGTTTGATGAAGGACATACATAGATCAAGTAAGAGGATACACTTGTTGATAGAATAAGTATGTACATTTGTGTGGGGTCCATTTAAAAATCAATGTGAAGCGGCAGCCTAATGATAATTTGCCAGGGATGTGTACTTTTTTATTTTTTTGGAAGTTGATTATATAACAATGTTTTTGTTAGTAAGTTTGATTAATGGTCATTTCCACACACTGATAAGATTCCCTTGTATATGTTTTTGATTGCAGAGGGAGATTAACTGCTAGTGTTCTCTCACATGAAGTACAACAATCACGATAATTTATAAAACAACATCGTGATACATTTGACAAAAAACTACTAAACAGTATATGACAAAACAGACTCGAAAAGGGCAGATAGCTTCCATATTAAGACAACAAAATCAGCGGTGACACACTTATTATTCTTAATAAGGCGAGGATGTAACACATAACAAGACACCTCCCTATTAAGCAGTATGAGTAAAGTGATTTCCAAAGTGAGTGAAGCATAAAGATGTAACCCATTCTACAAATTATGAGAAAAATTGCAATCTAAAAGTGTAGCACATTTTCTTCTAGGAATATGTATCCTTTTGCAATATCTCTGAAATGTAGTTTTTTGTTCTTTTTTCGTTTTTTTATTTCATCTGTATGTAAAACAATGTAAAGTGGTGTTTTGTTTATGTTGTATTGAGAAAATTAACAACACTAACAATGTGGTTACCATTTTGACAAAAATAGCCAAAACATATTAAAACAAAAAGAAAGTACATGGCATTATTACTACAATGCGGACAGAATTAGGCGCTGACTGTAAGTCTCCTACAATAATAATACAATATAAATTTAATTATCATTAGCATAAATCATCATAGCAGAAACATCCTCAACAAGCATAAGCAACATCATCAACACGCATCCTCAAAAAGCATCAACAACATCATCAACACGCATCCTTGGCAAGCATCATCTTATGGAGGAGTCCTAACTACAACCACAAGAAATCAGTTTAGTAGAACTGAATAGGTCGAACAATCAATTTAGTACAACATATCACCAGAAAATTCTCTTAATTATGGATTATGATATTACCATGTACCCAYTGATTTTATGAAAATTTGGTAAGCAATCACAGTAAAAGCTCCCAAAACCAGGAAAAAAAAGGGGATTTTCTATAGGACCCCTGTGATTTCTCATTTTCTATGAAATACCCTTACTTTTTTTTTGGTTCTATGATATACCCTTACTTTTGACAAGCTTAACACACACTAACCTTATGCTAATTATGTAATTAAAGTTTCTAATTTTTTGTTATCCATGGTTAACACTCTTTAATCTCATTCTCACCTATAAAATCTAATCTCCCTAATTCATAAAACTCATGTATTCGACATTTGCAATTTTTTGCCCTTCAATTGATTTCTTTTCCCCCATATTGATTTATCCCCGATTATCCCCAATTCGATTCTCTCGAAATACCATTGTAGTCGAATCAGATGCCTGCTTCAACCTGTAGTTCATCAAGTCCAAGGATTTCYTCTTCGAATTTGCAATTCAACAATCCTCCCAAAAATTCGAAACTATATCATACAATTTGAATTTGCAGAATTCCAGAATTTGCAATTCGAATTTGCATCTGCAAGCCTCCAAAAATCGAAGGAAATGAAGGAAATGAAGAATTTGCAATTTGAAACTATTTGGGTTTCTGGTCATGAATTTGTAATTCGAAACTGTACCAGTCCAAAAATTGAATATACTTGTTGTTTTAATCTTGAATTGAAGGAAATGTAGTTTCACTGAATTGGAAATTGTAATCCTGTATTTCAATGAATGGAATTGGTTAGTGCATTTTGGTTTATGTTGAGTTTGCARTGGTACAGTTTTATTTACTGAGTTTCATATTTGAATTGAGTAAAATCAATAGCATCACTGTTTACAACACTTAGCTGCATAATCAATATAATATCTGGATTGGAAAATCAATAGCATCAGTGGGTAATTGGAAAAGCTTAGATACATAATATGTGCTAGATAATCCTGAGCTCCAATATGTACATTATCTGGGTTTGCATAAACAGAATCAAGATAAAACAGAATTTCAATTTAGCATAAACTTCATAAACTGAATCAAGATTAAAACATAATCTCAGCTACATAATTAGACACTAATAGCAGTAGCTTAGAATAAGAGTATATCAGAGTAATCTGATATTAATAATCTGATTACTCAGATTATAATATCAGAGTAATCTGATATTAATAATATGATATCTTAGATATAATTTCAAATAATCTCATATTATAACTCTATTTGCTCAGAATATGATATCAGAGTAATATTAGGCATATTAGAATGTCACTACGATTATAAAACCAGAAAAAATATCAGCATAGTACAAGGCATACTAGAAAAATTTCAGGCCTTTTAGAAAATATCAGGCATATTACAATCAGGCACACTAGAAATATCTCAGCCGTATTTCAAAATATCAAGCATATATGATAAATTTCAAACATTATTAATACCTTGCAAATGAGATCAGCAAAGCTTTTAGTGTATCTTGTCAAGGGTCGCCATGCAGCCTTGTTACCAGGTGAACCTTATCTGATTTCGCATAGACCTCAACACCTATCTCCCCAACATTGAACAGCTGTAGTACAGCAGTCGCAAAGGGCTCCATCGTAGATTGATGTCCCGCCCACTACTCATACTTCCATAACTGGTGCTTTCATTACTAAGAAAATGAGCATTGAAGATATTGGATTTCTACTAAGCTAATAAAAGGTAATTGGAAGGAAACCAAATTATTAATGTAATCAAGTAAAACTTACTTATTAGTCAAAATACTCAGTGAAAAAAAGGGATATTATTGAAGCAATCTCTACAAGGTCTGTATGCATGTGCAATTACATCATGAAAGTTATTTTGTTTTCGAGAGGAGTAATAGTGCCTCCTCCTAAACTCCATAAAAGAAAAAAGATCTCTCCACGTAATTCGCAGGATTCCTGGTGGTAACATATTGTTGAAGTGTGTGTCCCAACTCTTGCCAAAATTGTACCTTGTATAACCTCCTCCAGCCCGCGTTTTGCCAGAAACCATGCATCATTAAAGCGAGCATCATACATTATTTGATCAACGTAAGGGTGGTACTGTCAAATTGTCCGGCAAGAAATCAGCATACACTAGAGGCCAACAAAATAAAAAATGAAATTTTCAATCCAATACAAGAAATTTCCATCAATAGTCAAAAGAAATCTATCGCCCATTCACACATTAAATTGACAAAAATGAAATAACAAATAAAATCACCAACAAAATACATAATCTCTTGAACAATCCAAATCCAACATCATAATATATTAAAAAAATCAACATCCAATTTGTGAGTTCAACAATCACCTTTCGATTATTTTGAAAATCAATTTCAGAAAATATGTAACTAAAACAACAACTGCTCAACAACTATGACACACAACAACAAACTGCTCAACATTGAAGCTTCAAAATCATGATTGGCTCATAAAACCCTCCCCCCCCCCCCTCTTCAACATCCAATACTGTGACTATTAAGTGTCTCTCGTTGACTGAGGTATTAGGAAACTAAGTTTACTTTATACATGAGATCTCAATTTCCAAATTCACTTGACACCCTAACGTCTAACTTCAGAGAAGTATGGATTTGTGCTTCTGTGACAAAAGATGGGTATCAGTAATTATGATAGTTTTCAACCTCTACTTCAAACATAATGTCACTGTAAGTTTAGAGGCCAAGTTGATTTAGAGTTTCCATGTAGAGCTCAATTTGAAAAAAGTTTTCTTATGAGATGTGAAGTCAGAGATGAGAGGATGTCTGCATTGTGTCTTGTCATTATATGCACTAGCTTTAGTAATTTCTTTCATCTCACTAATTGAATTTTACTCATTCATATGAACTTTATACTATTGTCTCATGTCTAGTTTCATGGTTAAATAAACTTATGTATTATGCCACAAGTTTGATACCGGAGCTTAAGAAAGTCAAATTTACTGCCAAATTGTTTAATTTAGATGAAACTACAACATGAAGCTTCAAACTTGGTTAAAGGTTTTATAATCCAACACTTGAATACTTGATCAACAATTCACTCCAATCGTGAAAACAAGCAACAGAATCAAGCTACAAATCACTACACACATCATTATAGTCTACAAATATAATTTCGAAAATCCAGTTGTAAAATGAGCTTAAGCTTTCCTCTTCTAAATGCAATCCAAAAAAAAAAAAAAAAAAAAGACACAAAGACAAAATATTCAATTGACAGAAACATATAAATTCATGCAAAAACACAAAGAAATAAAAAAATCATAATAGCATTGGAACTATGACAACACCAACAATCTCATAAATGTTTTTTAAAAAAAATTAATTCAAAGATGGCTTACTCTAACATCATCAAATAAACGGTTGTTGCTCCAAAACCTGGTGACAATGACATTACGGAAGACATGGTTGTATTATTTTGTTCTTCTTGACCCTTGTTTTTTTTTTTAAAGGATCTTCGTCTTTTGTATCCGCCAATTTCCTCTTGTTTAATGGGCATACTAAAAAGATTAGTTGAATAAATAAATACAAAGTATAACGATCAATCAAATCAATCAATTGAAACAACGAATTAATCACACTCCACAAAATTTTGCCAAAAGATTTGATGCCTGCAAAAAGAGCTGCGAAAGCATCTCCAAATTAAATTCAACTACTTCTATCATTAGTATCAGTGCACTTGAAACACCAAAAAAAATATTGGTCTGCATGTTTCAGATATCGAGATGCAACCATGAAGAGACAAATCGATCCAAAGCATCTTCAAAGCTTCAATTGACTGTGTGGATATTTGATTGGAGTGAAGGAAAAAGGTACATTGACTTGTGTGGTCAATGTGGACTGTCTATCTAGAGAAATAAATTGAGACTGGGTCATTTATTGAGACTCAATGTATTTCACCCATAATGAATTTCATTTTTTTTTAAGTTTGATTGCAATATATGTAAAGTACTCCATAAAAGATTTTTTTTATTGGAAAATAAATAAATAGAGTAATTTCCGATTTACTAGGGCTGTGTAGAAATTTCCGACTCCGATTTTCCGATACGATATACGGTTTTTTTCCGAAAATACGGACTTCCGATCCGGTTTTTGTAAATTCGGAAAATCGGATCGGATATCCGGTTTTTAAATTCGAATCCCGGATCGGATCCGGAATGCCGAATTTAAAAATTGGATATCCGAATTTTCGAATTATAAGTAAAATTGGGCTTTTAAATTTGGAAAACGGTATGGATATCCGGTTTTTAAATTCGAAAAATCGGATATTGAGCCAAAATGATTGGATTTTAATTAAAAATTGACATTAAAGTCACGCAATATTAAGCTCCAAACCGGATTRGGATATCCGCTTTTCCGATCCGATTTTTTCGGATATCCAAAAATTCGGAAATCCGGATTATTCGGATCGGAATAAAAAGTAGATTTCCGAAAATTCGGATCGGAATTTTTTCGGTATCCGATTTTGAACAGCCCCACATATAATTTGATTAACTTCCCATACATTTAACTAAGTAAATAGAGTAATCTTTTATACTCTATGAAAATTATTACGAATCAATAATGATATACCTAAAATTATTGGGAAACAATTAGGGGAATTTATCGCACGAATGAACTGAAGGAAGATGAAAGAAGATAAAAAAAAAAGGGGTATGAATTACAGTATGATAGTATAAGAAATGGTGGTCGTGGGTTTGGTTTATGAAGTTGACATTAAAGTGGGTAAGGAATTAAGAATTGTAGATAATTAGTGGGGTTAGGTAGGGGTATTTTAGTAATTTCAGTTTATTGTAGYAGGTAAAAGAATATGTGGGGTCCACTTAACGGCTCAATTGTAACAAAGTTAGTATTTGGGGGTGATTTACAAACTTTTTGTACATCATGGGGGTTAAATAAAATTAAAAAAAGATCACGGGGGATATTTTAAAAGTTGACTGATTGGGTTATTTTAATTTTGACTAAAGTTAATAAACACGTATATTTCACATATGCAGATTAGTTGTTTCGGTGCATTGAATGGCCACTTGGATAGTAGAGAGAAGATTCCGATTCCGATTTCCAAACATAAGTTTTTTTGAAAAATAAGGACTTCCGATCGTTTTTAATTTGAAATGGATGATATATGATTTTAAATTTCAAACCGAATGTCCGAATGGGCCGAATTTAACAATCGGATATCAATTCTGAATTATATGTAAATGGGCATTTAAATTCGGAAATGGAACGGATATCCGGTTTTAATCGGAAAATCGGAATGAGCAAATGTTTGATTTTAATGAAATTGGACATTATATCAGAATTCTAGCCAACGGATTCGGATATGTTCATCGATTTTTGGATATTCCGAAAATTGGATTCTTGTCGGTGAAATGGAAAAAATAGATTCGAAAATTTTGGATAACAAAATTCGGATGGAATTTCCGTCGTTTTGACAGCTACTCGAGCATACAAAATTGGAGCCCATTCAACTGTAGTTTTGTCTACTAAACAGAACTTTGGGCCTTGGCTATAATACACGGGATTCCAATCCATCTGTGGGCCTAGGGTGAGCGTGGTGGGTGGGCTAAACGCCAAACCTAATTTGCGGTTGATTTCTCAGGAAACGCTGGATAATTTTCAGACGACGAAACGCGAATTTGAGTTTGGTGTGGTGCGGTTGCGGTTTAGCTACTTTTCTTTATAAAAAACTCTAAAATCTTTTTTTTATTCTCTGTCACGAATTGTAGAAAAATCATATTATGGAGTGTTGATTGTCTTGTAAATAATTAATGATAGTAGTTGAATTCCATGTGTTATTTTGTCACATTAGTATTTAAATTTGAGGGAAAGGTGAGGAAAAAGGTGGTAATTGGGTCAAAAAGTGATGATAGTACAAAAAGGTATTTTTTTGGCAATTTAGTGTTAATATTACCAAATGGAAAAAGAAGTGGCTAGTATTATGTAACCATGTAGGAGTTCTAGAATTGTGTGATGGGGAGTGTATTTATAAAGTTTTTTAATACATTAAAATTACAAAAATAAGTCTTACAAAACAAGTTATTTATGAACTCATAGATTATACATACAATAAGAAGTCACTCACAGACGATCGACTTTGGGATAAATTAGGATGTGTTTCCGTAGTCTAATTCTCCATGTGTATTTTACTTCTTTTATATTTTAAAACTATGAATAGAATAATATTTAATTTATAATTATTTTAAATCGGTTGTTGTTTGGTTGGTTAATATTTATAACAACAAACGCAAATTGGTTTGGGAAATAAACAACACAACTTTTCAGACGACTAACAACCGTAAAGTCGGGCCCGGTTGCGGTTAGGTGGGCGCAGATCGATCAAGTATGTGTGTAATTATTAGGTGCTTAGAGTAATGAAAGCAACACGAGAGATTAAAAAAAAGGTGATTCAACCACTCTGCATGTTCTGCTCTATCCTATACCAAATTCCAGATGTACCGCTGTCAATATCAACTTCTTTCATCATCGGATTTATTTTTTGGTTTCTTAGTTGCTTCACCTGATCTGGTCTGGAATGAATCTTTGCGTTCCGGTATATATGAGAGTAGTTGAATTTAGAGAGATCTTTGTAAACCATTTTTGATATTGTGTAAGAGTATCAATTTGTTGTTATTGAATAAAGATTCATTATATATAATAAGTTTAATTATTCAAATGGAGTTAAATAAGAAAGAAAGAGAGTTCAGAGTGAGAAATTTAAGTTTTTTGAATGTATCTCTCTCAAAATAGATCAGGCAATTTCACTATTATACGTAGATACGGGGTAGTGTGTTGTTTTTGTTGTTATGATAATTGAATTTAGATAACTTTCCAATTTAAGTATGATTATTGTTTATGAATTGTAAGATGTTCAAATGACAGGAAAATTATTGTGTTATTATCACTGAAAAGTATATATTTTCTGAGTTTCGATGATTTCCATTAGATAATAAAAATTGATCAGGGACAGTTCGTGCTGATTGACCTATTGTTGTAAACTGAACCTAACCAAAATAGAGGTCCAAAGTAAGGCATATTCTACTATATGAGCCAAATACATATTAAACAACACAATGGTGAGAGACATACAGATAGATAATGATGGAAGAAGGTGCAAAAAAAAATTAATCTCTCAAAACAACATAATTTAATCAATATACGCGCTGAATGTTATACATAATTGTGATACTTGATTTAATTGAGTTGTGTTGTGTGATGTTTGCTGTGGCTAAGTTTGATGCCAGATCGTTTGTACTCACAAGTAGGTATGTTGCTAGCTGAAACTCACAGCTCATATATATGGATTCAAGGCCTAAAGCTGATTACATTGATAAACCAGTAAATGTTGGATTTGTTCTTATTTTGAGATTTGATACTAGAAAGAGGTAAAGCTCATTTTGCGAATTTTCTTTTTGACTTGATCGTTGTTGAGTACAAAAATTAGATCAAGCAGCTTAGGCTGAAGTGCAGGGATATAGAATATGGATGCAAGATACTACAAAGAATTTTTGAAGAATTGGTTAGATGTACCGAAATAATCATGTGTTAATCAATCACTTACTTGGTGGGAGTTGCAATATATGATGCCATAGAGGAAGATATATCCATGAGAAGAAATAGAGAAAAAAAAAAAAAAAAAAAAAAAAAAATAGTTATGTTTATAATTTTAGTTGAGATTCTATCTTGCAGGATGATTTGTAGTGATTTATCAGGAGGATTATTGGGATCATTGGGAGAAATACAGGCATGTGAATGATTCATATTCTTATTTCATGTAGGACGTGCCGTACGGTATAGCGGGCGCGCGGCTGGTTACTACATGATGTTTGTGTGGGTTGAGCACCGGAACGCACGGAGTGCGTGGGTAGTTTTGGAGGGGAGTCGCCACGTGCTAAGGTATTCACGGAGCCCGACGTGGTCAATTTCAGCCCAGTAAGCCAGTCACAGTCGGGTTCGGGAATGGACGAACAGTTGTAAGATTCCGATGTAGGGCTCTCAGGTATATTGCATCCATTCATACGATATTGGTCACCAATCTTAGCATTTGAAATCTTATTAAGGCACAACTAAGGTACTAAGTGGGGTTACTATTACAACAAAGTTTACATGGGGACAAGGGTGTCATGTTAGTCATATACAGGTGCCTAGAAAGTGTCATGATTTTTGCTTTAGTGATACGCATAATTTCGTTTTTAGCAAAAATACAAGTGTGATAGAATATGTACAACGAACATGAAAAGGTGGTAAGCATATATGTTTGGTAGCTTTCGTGTGGTCTAGTCTATACAACACACGTCGTTAAGTAACGAAAAGAGCGATGATCGATTCTGTAATCAGACAAGAAACATGTTAGTAATTGACAATAAGATATCAAATATAATTGTGGAAGGTGTGAAAATAAAATAATATAAAATAATAAATATAAATTAAAGATTGAAAACATGATAACCTACATATTAAGAGATATTCAAAAATCGTTCTACATGGGATTTAAAATTAGACATATGATAAATAATTATCAATAAAGAAACGAAAGAGAGTTGGTGAGTAAGGTTGAAGTAAACATTGTTATGGTGGTCGATCAGAAGAGAATTGATGGCCTGAATCTAAGATGTATGCGTTTAAGAGTGTATGAGAGGTGAAGAGGTGTGAAAAGTTTAGGGACGTTAATTAATGAGACATGTGGGAATAGAAAGGCACGTATTGAAGGACGGGAGGAAAAAGGAGTATATAGAGAGGACTGCGTATTATACGCTAAAGTAATACGGAGGGGGTCCGATGTTGCGTTAATAGTGAACGAGGGCCTGCTATCAGGGGTTAGACGTATACGGGGGTCAAGGTGGGCGGTAGTATACTGTGATTTTCTGAGTAATTTGGATCTATCTTAATTTCACATTGATAGGGTAATTGCCTTTGAGCGCTGTCGGATCAGAGCGAGTCTATAGGGACCACTGTGGCCTCAGGAGGAGTTAGGGTCGGTCGGGTTCGACGGTAGATTGAGGGGTCTTTGGGGTGTATGTTGTTTGCTGGTACTTGTGTTTCTGCCGATGATTAAATTAGTTAAATATTCAGAGTAGAAAATATAGAAAGTCAGAAAAAATTAAAAAAAATGGGTGAAGCAGATAATATTGAAGAGTGTGATTGAAAGTATTAAGAGTAAAAGTTAGTGTATTTCAAAAACGCCAGAATAGGAAGATAATAAATAGAAGGGAAAAAGAGTTTTGCCCGAGTGGTTGGTTTGATGTCCTTGCTCAATAGTTCCGAGTTATGCCTCAGAATTTCAATGTTTGGTGAGGTTAAGATCTTTTAAGGATCGTAAACAATCGCGAGACGTGGGTAGTTTCAATCAGATTACCTTTTGGGGAGATCATTTAGTGTGTTAAGAGCATTTGATGAGTTGGTGAACGATAGTTGTAAAGAATAAAAGTATCGATTTGGACGAGAGGCAATCAAGCGTGGATGAGTAATTTCGGCGGTATGAAAAAGGTAGTTTACTGTGGTG
>SNQN01013538.1:0-12968 GCA_008642245.1 Bassia scoparia | reverse complement strand
ACTTTGTAACGTGCCCATTACTAACAAAATGGTAATTTATAATTATACTATTTTCTATATTGTACATAGTATCTATGACGTTGATAACCTTTATTATTTGTCTGGATATTAATTTAAAAGCATAATATTCTCATTATACTTTACTTTTTTAATAATTATATTTTTTGTGATTATTTTAGTGTAAGAAAAAGGGTTATTAAGTAAGTGTACAGTTCATTTATATTTGAAATTCTTCATTTCTTTTTTAATATTGTTACAATTATTATCTTTATGCTTTCTTGTTGTATTTCAATTTTTCCCATCAAAACATTTTTTTAAGTGTCTATTTCGTGTTCATCCAGATTTTTTTTTTTAAAAAAAGGAGATATTTTAAAAATAAACCTTGGCTAGATACTTAATATCAGGTAAAAATTAGGGAGTTTAAAACATCGTAAACGCTGAACAACACCATCATGGAAATTAATAAGTTTTATCGGGGGAATTAATACAGCAACCTTCAAAACAAAACTCCGATTGAACATAAAAAAAGGTATGCAAAAAAGAGATAGTCATATTAGACGATTGCGTGACTGGTTGCTTTGCGCAACCTACAGTCTCATCCGACACGAGCGTTTTACGGTCTTATAGTTTTTTTGCCCTTGGAGCACAAGTTATATACTCTTTTTGTTGTTGTCTTGGGCAACTTTTACATACCCCAAGTTGTCAAAGGGCAACATTTTGACCACTACACTCTGGGTTATTTGGGCTATATATCTAATTATCGATATTTGTTAATCATCTGAACACTTGCGCAATGGCCTCAGCCCACCACTAATTAGGTTGACTTCGGGTCCTCTTTCTCTATTCCTTCTCGTCTCTTTTGTTATTCCAGCTTTTAATCTTTTGTAGTATTTATGAATCATCTTGTAACATCTTATAGATTTGGTTCATTTAACCTTCATGTGAGTTATGGGACCCTTTTACCAGGTGGGGCAATGTTTTTTATAATCCATCTGGAGTTATGACCATTTTGGAGCAATTTAATGAATTGTTTTGAGTATGGTTAGAATTGTCTTAAGCTTTAAAGAAGAAGTTGAAATATTAATAAAGTTTTATGAGGGTTGTTTGATGCTTGATTTAATTGGCGAATTTTCAGATTATTGAACTGCAAAAAATTAGGTGTTTTTCACGTTTGATTAATCTGGTTCCATTGTGGGATTCGATTTTAATTTTTCTGGTATTCAATTAAATACAAACTTGGATAAGTCCAGGAGCTAATGATACTAATATGCAATTTGTGTAAAATTTCTGGAATTGTCAAAGCATGTACTATTTAAAAAAAATTCGTTTTTGAACGGACAGGTTTCAGGTGTCAGGTTCGATTTTGATTTTTTCATTATATTCTTCTGTTTGTCAATAATTTACGAAATTTTTTTCGAGTGGATCTAGTGATATACACCCTTGTGTATAAAATTCAGAATTTTTTAAGCAGATTTAAGATTTAATAAATTCATTTTCGAATGGACTTTTTTCTTAAACTGATTCGTTTTTGATTTTTACTTATTTTTCTTGTTCTCTATAATTTACGAAAATTTGTGTGAATATGTGTATACATATTAATACACTTGTAATAAAAGCTATAAATTTTTCGTATTAGTTATTTTAGGTATGTTTAAATAATTATACATCAGAATTGACAATTTTCCGATTACAAAATATGTTTTGTATAAAAATTTGATTAAAAAATAAATATGCACGAAAAAAATAACAGTTTTATATAATTTCGAATTATTAAACTATTCAAAAGTGATTTTAACCATTTAAATTATGGCTTTTAAAGTTTTTTAAAGAAATAAATGAAAGTTTATTGTAATAAGGTGAATTAATCTTTAAAACATGTTCGAGGTTGATTTTTTAAAAGTTTTTTTGGGGTTTCAAGGAGGATATGTATTGCTTGTAATTTGGTGTAGGAATACATAAAATTGATTTCTATTGGTTGTTAGGAGGAAAATTCTGCCTTGATTATTGTTGAAGTGAAAAATACATAGTTGGATTGTTTTCTTTTCAGGTACGTACGACTTGGACGGAATCTTATCTTAAAGTAGTTGTTTGAGGAGATGTTTGATGAACTTAGAAGCATAGAAGGAATAAATCCAAAATTGTGTTGGGACTCACAAAATGAATTAATTGTCTTTATCATGGTCCTAATATTTTGGAGACTGAGAATTAATGTGGAGATTATTATTTCATGAGTTGTTGGATATGGAGTTACAAACTATCCAATTTTTAATAATTAATGTTTGGTCTATCGAAAATTAATTGGGTCAAGTATATAACTGTTTCCATGAGGTAATGAATAAACAAGGAATGAATAAGTGAGGGGAGTCAGTAACTTATACCTGAGGTGATTATTACTCGCACTGTAATGTGAAATGGTATGGAGTTCAAGTCTAGTACGAGGTTAGTGGCTTGTAAAGTTTAAAATAAAGTAACGTTGTTAAAGCAAGATTCATCGATTAGTTTTTGTTTGTGAGTACATCATAAACTTGTTCAATAATCAACAGCTAAATATAACCGAATGGCATAAAAACTCTGGACTTGTGCACGTCTAGAGTATTACACAATTCATGGTAGCGTGGGTTTCGACTTATTCGCTTCCTTCCGAATCTGTCGTTCTCTGTCATATTACTTAACGTTTATCCATAATTGGGGTAGTTGCAGATCCATCTAACTGTATGGTGACGGCAGTCCCCCGTTCTCCTTTGTTACTGTTTGATGTTTCGAACGGGGAGGCGATGGGTTCTGATGGCAACTTGTGTCTGATGACACAAATTGATTCTGGTTGATGTTCCTAAATTGTGAACATGGGTTTTGGACAGCCTTGGTCGGTTGCTATTATCTAACAAATGTATAAATGTATTGAGTCCTTATATTGGAGCTGAGTAATGTCATTTGCAGGTACAATCTAGTAACAGATAGCAGTTGAAGGATTTTTGAGATTTATGTTTGTTCTTGGAGCAGCCTATATGCAATATGTAATTGATTGATTTTGGTCCTCGAGTTTGGAATCAATTGATAGTATAGTAAATTGTTAAGTGTTATGAACACCCAATTGGGTTTTCTTTGATGTTTCTTAAACAGTAGTGTCTCGTAACTCGATATGTCAAGTGTTTAGGCGAGTAGATGTGTCCGTTGTTTTCTCGTCTTCGTTGTGTATGTAACTTCAGCTTGCTGATTGCGTGGTTTTTTTATTGCCACATTTCTTCTTTTGAGGACCTGTGATGATCCATTCATTTGGAAAATTATGGGGACAACTTTCACAGGATGTTGCAGAGTTGTGTTTGATGGCTATAATGTGCATTTGGCAGAACTTTTGGGTAAGGGAATGTTCGAGTGTTATACTCTTTGGACGTGTTGTTTATTCATCAAAAAAAATTTTTTTTATTTAGATTTTATTAAGATTAAAAGTTTTCAAGTTCGTGAGATTGCCAAAATATTTTATCCTTGAATTTTAATATAAAGGGCCAAAGCTAGTTCCAAACTTGTACGTTTTTTAAATTCTTGATAGATTTTCCTTAAAGTTTTTATTTGGGTTTAGCATTTTTCCCTTGCAAAGTATTCTGAAATAAGCCAAAAGACGTTTCAAACACGTGGCGATAACATGTCAATAGTTCTCCGTATCTTCAATTAAATATTCACTGGAAAAAAGGAGAATTATGGGTGTTACACACCTAAATTCTCTCAATTTTTGGGAGGAAAAGAAGGAAAGAATATAAAAAAACTTTCCTTTCAATTCCTTGTGATCCTTTTCTTTCCCCTCCTACTTTTTAAACCAAATGACGAAAACTGTTATATATTCCATCCCTCCACTTCACTTCCACTTCTCTTCGCTCGGGACCGACGTCTCGGTGACGCGTGGACTTATCGTGGACGGTCAAGCTTTTACGGGGACGCGCGTGAAAGTTACAGCCGTCCCCAGGGCATTTTCGTCTTTAATTTTTTAAAAAAGAAGTTGATTTGCTGAAGGGCCTGTTGTGACTGGGACTAATGGGCTTTGTGACCCAAAACAAAAACCAAAATACTGACCCAAATCAAAGTAATTGCTCAATTGCTTTTCAAAAATACACAACTCTCGAAGTTTCTGTGCTCACTCTGCTACGTTCTCTCTTTCTCTCTCTTCTTCGTGGGTTGCTCACTTGCTCGGCGGCTGATTGTTGTGGTGCTCGGCGGCGGCGGCCGGCTGATTGCTTGTGGTGCTCGGCGACCAGGTATGTAATCTTCTTTTTCTGCTTTTTTTTTCTTTTTCTTTATTTTTTTTCCCAAGATCGTTTCTGCCTTTTTTTGTGATGTTTTTGTGTATTTTTTGACAATTTTTTGTAATTTAGCTTGATGTTGTTTATGTTTTGATTTTGTTACTGTGTATATTACTCACTGTGATTTTGTTGTAATTTCTTTTTAAATGTTTTGTGTAATTTGTAATTTTAACTCACTGTTTTTGTTGCTCACTGTAGTATTATTGTAAACTTGTAATTGTTGTTTATGTTTGATGTTGTTATGTTTTGATTTTGTTTGTGTAATTTTCTCTGTGATTTTTGCTGCTCGAATTTTCCTTTTTCTTTTTTTCCTGTTTTTTTTTGTTTTTTATGTGTTGATTTTGTGATTATGTGGTTTAATTGCTGATTTTATAGTTTTTTTAATTATTTTGTCATTGTATTAAGTTTTATTGCCTTATTGGAAAATTATTAAACAACCATTTATTATTCGAAAATTCCGAGCATATCAAATGAGAAAACAAATTGTGGGACTTGGTGGAGATACTTTCGATTCAAGGATGATTGGGATTTTAGAGTTTGCGAACTTTCACTAGATGAGCCGAGTAAGAGAACGAGTTGATTATGACAACCTTAGTGTTTTCTTTTAATGTGGTAACTTGTAGCCAAACATTGGTACTACGTTATTTGTATTGTTATTTTATTTTGTTGCATTAATATTCTCTTTATTTATTTGCAATACTCTATTTTTTATTTTTATTTTTTTAAAAAAAAACCGTCCCCAAAGCCGTCCCCGTACCCAACCTAGGATTCAAGATTCTACTTGTTTTTAATAAAGTTTTGAATGATTAGACATTTCCAGCTTTATTAGCAAAAAATACAAAGTAATCAAAAAAAGACTGTACAAATAAGATCTTGAAATTTTTTTCTTCTTTATAATTTTTTGTGGGACTTGAAATTCTCAAAAGATATAATGGATCTCATTGTTCTTGTACAATAAGTAGATAAATTAAATTAAATTTATTTTCAGTCCATTTATATCCACACAAAAAGATAAGATCGTTGGCTTATTTTGGTGTTCTACTCTGTTATTCGTTTATTTATTTGACTTTTGAATTGATGCAAGCTGGTTTTAGTTGCTAGATTTGAAGACTTATTCCTGATGATTAATATTTCAAACTAATAATACGAATCAACTAATCAACTAATCCTTAGAAATACACAAAGCTGGTAATGTGGCCATATGGGAACAATAGTTTTATGCAATTATAATTACCAATAGCCCTCAAAGTAAAACTGGCTCGCTCAGTGGGATGCTTTATTCTCTTAGGGTGTTTTGTTAGTTAGTTTTCTGCAGTTATTTGATTGATGAAAAGTAGTAGTAGTAGTAGTAAATTATCCTTTTCTGAGTTGTATAGATGGCTTATTATTAGTATATGCGTTTGTGCACAACAACCTCTCCCTAAAGTATTCTTGTTAATTACAGGCATTTTTTTGGAGTCCGACTCCAGCCAAGTACCCTACGCAAGCTTTACTAGATAGAAGGTCATGGGAAAAGGCAAAAAACCTAACAAACGCAACAAAAATAGAACAAGGTCCACCGCAAGCTCGAGCCAAGCATCCCAACCGCAAGATCCACTGCAGTCGCAAGGTTTAGATCCTATCGCTCGTCAAATAATAGAAGATATATCAAAAGGTTTTAATATACTTGTGGATGCATATTGGGATGCCGAAAAATCGAAAGAGGCTGATAAGGGAAAAAATCAACCAAAGGGGAAAAAAAAAATTGACAATATTGAAAAAGAAAATTCTAAATCAAAGGGAAAAGAAGTCATGTCAGTCCCTGAACTCCCTCCTACCCCCACAACTTTCCCTGATGCTGATGCCGATGATATTGCTGCTGCCCAGCCTGCCCTAACTTCTACTCTCGTCCAAAGTTCTCCTGCAGTTGTCGCTGAACGATCCAGGTATTTAGTGTCTCGTACTTTGCCCACTGATTCAATTTTTCCGGTCTATGATCGAGGATATTCTCCTTATGACATGCACGTGTTGTTGATGGATGTCGAAAAGTCTGATAGATATGTTGTTCACGGCTTTGACAAGATTAATAAGTCTATCCTTACATGTGTTCAATTTGATTACACTTTAGTGGACTGGTTGGCAGGAAAGACTGACCCTCATTCTCATTGGGACAGTCTCTATGATTTTTGGAATTCCATTGATAATCGCAAGCTCAACAAAGTAGATACCGTTTCCAGTTGGGATTGTAGGAGATTAGCTGAGGATACCAGACTGGTAATCCAGAGCATGTTAAAGGCTGTCATGGAGCTTCACTCCAGGGGTCAGTTTCATGGGTTTCTATATCATCCGGAAAATTATGTTTTTAGTAAAGGCATTGAACAGAGAGGTGGTATTCAGTCTGTTTTCCTGTCATGCACTTTGCTTTATGAAAACACGGGGCAGAATCATGAATATCAAGCTGAGATGTCAATTGAGACAGACATGATGCACATAAATGGGTTGATTTTTGATTCTATTCTGAATGGTCAGGATCTGACACATGAGTTGAAACATCTCCGAGGGTTGATGGGTGATTTCCGTGACTTAAAAACAAATCGCTGCCTCATTGGAGATCATCCAAGTCTTTGGTGCTGGGAGCGACGGTTCTCTTTCTATGAATTGGTTTGGATGAAAGTCCACCAACGTAAAGAACAAAGATCAGAAGATGCTGCAAAGGTCTTTGAGTTGTTTGAGACAAACAAAGGCAATGAAGGCGATATATTCAAATGGGAGTTGCCGGTTATTTCTAACCCTTTGATGTCTATGATAGGGACTTTAGGTGATGTCAGCGGTTGGCATACTAATCTGCCATACCTATTAAATCGTATCCGGGGGAATCGATTTGTGGGGGAGGACAGCTATACTATTCTTACTTTTCTACGAGTTGTCCATTTTCACTACTTAGACAAACGCTTTGCCGACTCATCTAGTGAAGAATATTATGTGCTGGAGTCTGACAGCAAGGATTTTTTCTGTGACCAATACATAGATGTGCTTACATCTGAGAGTTTCCCCTTGTATCTTGTGAGACTGTATGCTGTACTCTGCAGTAAAAGTATCTTTCCATAGATATTATGTGTAGAGACACATGATTCCGTCATCTAGTAAGCTGGCTACAATTCTAGTGATGAGTTAATGAAGTTCTGTTTTGTTTTAACACTGTTATAAGGGTGAAATAGCAACAATTAGTGAAGTGAGTTGTATAGTAGCATAATTTGTTTACACGACTTGCGTAGTAAGGGACGAATTAGCCATAATTAGTTAAGGAAGTTGAATGCTTGACAAATTCTGTTAGGAGAGTAAGCTTTGTGTTCAGCATTAGAATATTATGTTCAGCTTTGTGTTCAGCTTTTGTAGTCCCTCTTCCTGCAATTGCAATGCTTGGCTGGCGACTCATCTAGTGAAGAATATTAACCTTGCATGATTTCTGTAATCCCAAATTGTATAGATGATAGAAAACCATAGCAGTACAGTTGACCCCTCGTGTTACCTGTCAAACCATAAATCCTTCAAACCAGAAACTTTAGGAATAAAGTAACTAAACACCTGCAAGTGAATTACTGATACAAAACTTGAAGGCTACTTGGAGGAAAATGGTGATAATTGATTCATAGTTCACTTCCACAGTTCAATGCTGCCATTCTGCATTTCTGCAGATAATTGAGTGCTTTGATATTATATGTATTGTAGACCCAACTTCCCCATTGAGCCTTTTGCTAATTTATATGTTTGTGTTAAATAGATAGGGAAACAATGTCTTGTTTGTGATAAAGAGAGAGAAATGGCATCCTAATAAGTAATATGGAAAGAAAACATTTTCTTTTTAGCCTTTTTGGTAATCATTTCATCTAAAAAACCCTGAGGAGCATCACGTTTACATACGTTGTTATTCCACTACTCCATGTTGTACTGCCTGATATGTAAAATGTTTAAAATTTTAACGCACTTGCTCCTTTTTTCATTTTCTTTTCATTTTTTTCCCCTTTGTGAAGGCTCCATCGATGCAGTTAGATTGCTTATCTAACTATGTAGAAGAACTATCACTCTTGGAGTATGGCATGCTTCAATATGCTCCGTCACTAACTGCTGCTTCGGCAATTTTTTTGGCCAGATACATACTTTGCCCTTCACAAAGCCCTTGGTTATGTGGTTTAAAGAAAACTTTTGTTAACAGAGCTATTTTATCTTCTAAACATGAGTGTAATGGTGTTTTCTTTGATGAACTATTTTTACAGAACTCTACCTTGAAACATTATACGCTCTACAAGCCTTCTGACTTGCATGATTGCATCAAAGCTCTTCATCAGCTTTGCTTGAGCAGTCATAGTTCTGGTCTGCCTGCAATCAAGGAGAAGTACAGTCAGCACAAGGTGAATTTCAGTGGAATATTGATTGTCTTCAATTCTTCTACCCTGCTGCGTATTTGAAAGTTCACACTTTTCTTTGCTTGTGTTAAACTACAATTAGTAAAACCAGACTTTGGCTTATGCTGGCACTAAATGTCTCCTTGCTTACCGAGTCTGCTTGTTACCAAAACTTTTCTATTAACATGTTTTGGCACTGCTAAATTTGTCTGTTACTTTAGTACACGAGATGTTAAATATTGATGCAAATAATTTTACACATTGACTAATCACTTCCCCTCGTTTTTCAGTACAAGTTTGTGACGAAAAAGTACTGTCCTCCCTCAATACCTCCAGAGTATTTCAACTGTACGAGCAGTTAAACATTTGGCTGGGTGTAGGCATCACAGGCATCAAGAAGCTTTGTTGATTTTTTTGTATCTGTGTATTCTCTCATTTCTCCCATGGCATTTTGATGCTTGTAGAGTTGTAGCAGTAAGTCTGAAAAAAATGTAATTAAGGCTGGCTTCTTGCCAGCTTTTGTAGTCCCTCTTCCTGCAATTGCAATGGTGTATAAAACTGGGGGTAATTAGCAGATTTAACCCTATAGCAAAGTCGGTTTTTCATGCGACAAATCTCTTTCCTCCAATGCTTTTACAGTTTTCCTTTTTTTTTTTTTTTTATATATATATATATAAGAAAATATTGACACATATAACTYCGTTCCCCTACTTATTTTTCTTCATGGTTGGTTCGAAACTTCATCAAGATACTTTCCCCAACCTCTTTTAAGTTTGGCTCATCAATCATCATCATCATCTATTCACTCCACAATCTCCCACAAATTCCTTTTCCCCCTAAATGATTAGTATCTAGATTTTACTTAGTATCTAGATTTTACGCGTGCAGAGGCGACGAGAAGTAACACATTTGGATAAATTCTAAACAGAGTAAAACGATGTTGTATAAGGACTTTTATAAAGATAGTTTCATCATCATGAGGTTTGTTTTTTTTTTTTTTTTTGAAGTCCATAAACAAATCTCTTAGTGTTTGTTACCCAAAACATTAGAGATTCATAAGTATTGATTCAAAACAAACCTCTTATTGCTAGTTACCCAAAATACTTCACATAAGTATTGATTCTTGTAAATAAATACGTTAAGAAGTTTTTGTTGAAATTTATTTTTTTTTGTAAATAAATATAAGGAGAAGTTATTTTTGTAGAAAATTGATATGAGGAAGGGAAAATTGGAGGGATGAAAAGTCACTCGAAATCTTATCATATCTCTTAGTTTTGGCCCCAAATTTTACGTGGCATCATTATATAGTTGTGATTTGTGAAAACTAAATTAGACTCTTTCAGCAAAAAGTCGGTCCGTAAACATCAACGTTTTTTATACGTGGAATTATCCTTTTGGTGATCATCTAAAGTCTGCCTAGAATTTCTCCTACACCTACAGGGTCATTGGGGTCTTGGGGATGGTCCCTTGCCAAGTATCAGCCTAAAATCGACGTTTCGACGTCCCGAATCGATTTTGTCCAAATTTCTCTCAAACCTTAAGGGTGATGACTGAGAGATGGCTCATTTCGTAGTTTCAGCCTCAAGTGGCAAGTGTTGTGCCTCATACGAGCGTTTTGACATTTAGTTATTTTGGCTGCCTGGACCCTTCGAAACATCATCATTTGTTCAAGTTTTGGCTCTAACTGCAAACTTTTCAACTCTCTCGACTGAAATTGGTTCGAAGACTCGGAAAAAGTATATTAAACCCGAATTTACTTAATATTAAACCCCCACTTCACTCGAAAAAAACAAAAATCCGAATCTTGTTGACTTACATACAAAGCAAATAAGCAATACTTCGTATGTATTATCCTCACTATTAATCTCTTTAACATATATTTTTGCCCTGAATTTATCTGTGTATGAAACATCTAATAGAGTATATGTATAGCTGCACCTGAATTTATCTCAAGACCAGAACGAGTACAACAAAATGTACAATGTGACAAGAATCTTTATTAAATTAACAAATTCATAAATATATCTTCAAGAACTTAGATCACTAATTCAATATCCCAAGGATACTCTGGACTCTGGCGGAATCAAACCACTGCCACATGGTAGCTTTCTTTGGTGACCAGTGAAGGAAACAATTGTAGCTTAACTGAAGATTGTCACCCTCTGCGAACGCACCGTGATTATTAATGGAACATAATCATAACACAAGAATTCCTGGGAGCAAGACATGATTTCAAGCATTTGTCAAACATGACTTTTCAAAGTCATGTTAGTGTCTTATTGACACTTATCCTGACCCTTCTCCAGCTAATTCTCCTATACATGGTGCGAGTTTAAAATCTTTCTCCTCCCATGACGTCCTCCTAGTGCTTTTACCCTGCATCATCTTCAACAAGAAAACGTCTCATTTTCACAAATAAATGCCATAATATATCAAATTGCTTTCCTTCTCTATAAAAATGAATAAAAAAAATGAAAGACTGTTTTTTATTACCCCTTGCCTCAGATCTAGGCACTAACATGGTGTGGAAGAACTTTATATGGATTCAGTATGCCATTTGGATCCATCAACTTCTTAATGGAGGCCATTAATTGCACCTGTATAWTATAGTGACAATTTTCAGAAGTTTACAGGTAAAAGCATGCATGAATAGGCAAGAAAGGAGTTCAAACAGTTTACACCAAATACTTAGGAAACAAACTTTGTATCCAGGGAAAAAAGAAATGAGGAAATGAGTGTTCTTAACATCCAACAGGTTACCAATGAGGTCTTGACCTAATGGAGTAATGGTAAAAGCTGAGGCTCGTTGTAAATTTCACTGCCCAGTGGCTCATTTGCATCCAAAATAAATAAATAAAAATTCAACAGGTTAATCTGCTTTGTTGAATTAGCATAGACTTCAAATTTTCTGCTATGTCTTGGCAACTATGTACTTCCTCCGTTTCTTTTTAATGGCAACTTTTGCTAAATTTGGAAATATCAAATTAATGGCAACTATATTATTTCTTTCCTTTTTTGCATGTCATTTCTCCCTACATCTCTCTTAATCACATGCCTCACTTTCTCTCTCTTCCATTTTCACACTCACAACCAAATTTTGCCTAGGAGTATGTGTCATACTCAACGTTGCTAGTAAAAAAGAAACGAAGGAGGTACTTAAAAATGAATATGTGACTAAAAGGATCTCACATTCTGTTATGAACTGACACAGTCAAAGTTCAATCGTTCTACTTCAGGGACCAAATAAGAAAAGAGAAGAGCAGGCAGCATTCAAATCAAAACTACATTGTTAATACAAAACTCAATGAATTCCACAAGACATGCACAAACAGGAAGTGCGACTACAGATCATGACCTAGAAAAAACAAAGAATTTTTTAAAAGTAACGGAAGTTCAGTTCTTAAAATCCCAGAGACAAAGAACCATATCAGACATGAATCTTGGTCACTTGAAATAAGAACAAAAGTTGAAAATTTTAAAAGACATGCAGGCAAGATGAGAAAGAATTTGCCAATGTTAGAAGATCCAATTGAGTTAACTAATGTGCAATCATAGCAAAGAAACCATTGGCAGAAAAACAAATTAKCACCWCTTTCTCCTTCCAGGGAAAAGAGGAGGGGAAGATAATTTGAGAGCAGCTTACAAAAATGAGAATCATGCACGTCATAAAAGTGAATTCATACCACTTCAGGAGACTTGCTGTAGTAGATCTTATTTGCTTTCATCAGTCCGATTCCATGCTCAGCACTTATACTCCCACGCTGCTTAGATGTCCACTCATAAACAAAGGGCTCAATTTGTGCCAAGATCTGCAACATTTTGACTTGACTGAGTAGCAATTCTCAGCATGCAATTTACCACACAAGATCGAAGAACTTACAGCATCATCATACTGAGGAGACGTTATATTGAGGTGCAAGTTGCCATCTCCCAAGTGGCCATAACCCACAACATTGACCGGGTGACCTACAAGWGAGCCAAACTGATGTCTGAGAAAGAACATTGGGAATGCGCTCCAACATCAACTGATTTAAAAACAAATATGGGGAATCCACTTATGTTTTTAWTTTTTTAAATTCATTTGTAACTTCTATTTTTCTRGAAAAAAAAAGCCCCCAAAGTAACAAAAAATAGGAGCGGGGGAAAATAACCCCACAACAGGAAAATTATGACAATATAAACTTATGCACCCACTTTTGAATTTTAAGTGTTCCGAAAATGACAAGATGTGTATAAGAGACAGGAAAATTATGACAATATAAACTTATGCACCCACTTTTGAATTTTAAGTGTT
>SNQN01013536.1:0-12971 GCA_008642245.1 Bassia scoparia | reverse complement strand
TCTTCGGGCTGCTGATTTTATGCCGTATATTTCTCAACTGATTCGTGCTAGCCGTTGCTCTAGGTGGACTTATCCTGCTGCTTCCTATCTTCTCGTGGGAGGTTGCTGACTATTTCCAGGTATTGCTTAATAGGCCGGACTCAGCTAAAATCCGGGTACAACACAATTTCTAGCAATCAGACTAGAAGCGGCAGTAAAAATTGACACAACTCGTTAATTTCACACGAAAGCTATCCGTCAGCTCCACACAAATTCGACCACTTTGGGTTAAAAATGTATGAATACTTGGCAAAGATGTTAACCGATTTAAGTACACGTATTGACACGGTCTGACGCTTTCATTAATCGAGTCGAGTTAAAGTTGATTCAACCAGCTTAAGTCAATGACACCGACACACTTATCAACTCTAGTAGAAATGTATTTAAAAAAATGCTTTGTCCAAAATAATTTTTTTTAAAAAAATAATATCTTCCTTTTAAACTTTTAAATGGTCGAAATTCAGCTAAAAAATCAACTTTTATATGGTCGAAATCCAACTAAAAAGTCAACAAAATGCCCAATGACTTGCATTTAAGTTACTTTACAATATAATTTTCAGATTATAATACTCATAAATCCATAATTGCTCTTCGAATATCTTAAACTACAATGCAATATTCATATACTGGACAACGAATGTGTATATTATGTAGGAATGGAAGGAGTATGTAATTTTGCTCGTAATAATCTGTTGAAGAATATGATCATTTTTCGACAGGAAGAATATATTCAACTAGACATACTAACTCAAGAGATGAKCTTCAAGACTTCAGCTTAGCATGAATCTGTATCAGCACTAATCCATAATCGTGGTGAAGATCTTCAACTCAACTCAAAATAAGAAACGAAAGTAAAAGTGATGAGATTCAGTAGAGACAAGCGAAGATCTATATACCAATGACCGAGAAAAAAAAAAWAAACAATAAAAGAATTATATTTACAACAGAGTACCCTCTGCAGAGTAATGGAGCAGGTAATAACAGTTATCACAGAAGTAACAAGGGTTTTCGCCTGCTAGCTTGTCATCCAATGTCACCTTTGTGGCTTTGTATATACGACAGACATTGCACTTCTTCAAAATTGCTTTCGATTGATACACAAGCAATGGGTAAGCTGCCCGGTTTTGTACGTCGTCATGGTGAATCAATCTCATGTCTCTTATCACAATAACATGCTTGCAATCTCCCTGCATAAAGTTTTGCTGGAACGTCAAAATTCGTGATCCCGAAGCACAGTAAAATCCAAAAGAAATCATTTTACAAAACAGACAAAATGTCAAAAATTACATGTTAAATTACTCAAATGTCAAAGATAAGCTGTTTAATTACATGTTAAAATTACTCAAATGTCAAAGAGAAGCTGTTTAATTACATGTACATAATTTCACCCTCCTAAAATTAACAAAAGTGAATTGAATTTAATCTACCTTAACACTACAAGAAGTTTTTAAGTGAAGAAAGTGAAAACATGTAATACAATTGAGCAAAAGGCTAACCTGGGGACAGTACAGATACCCAGCACCAAGGCGGAATCCCAATTCTTAAGTGAAGAAAGTGAAAACATGTAATACAATTGAGCAAAAGGCTAACCTGGTGACAGTACAGATACCCAGCACCAAGGCGGAATCCCAATTCACAAAAGCGAGTCTTCTGCATGTCAATTGATCTAAAATTAGGCGACTTTGATATTGGCTTGCTGCCCAAAGGAACCTTCCGACCCTTTCCTATACCAGATAGAATGGAGTTCCATTTCGCAAGTGCCTCTTCCTCGTGATTCTTAAGCCAGTCAAAAATTGGCTCGCTATAGTCTATAGCGGAAGGGTCTCTTATGTCATTACAGAAATACTCCTGCAGCAAGGATGCATAATTATATGTGGCGATCACACATCATTTAAATAAAACGAGCAAAAGAACATGTGACTTACCTCTATGAGGAAATATCCAGAAGGGTCAAATGTACCAGCTTTTCGCATAACCATATCTGTCAAACAACTAATCTTATCTCTCAACTCCGTCAGGGTTTGACTCCCAAGGACCAGAAATTCTTGTGTCTGCAAATTCAAGGCAGGTAGAGTGAGGGATCATCCATAACAATCGACAAGACCAAAAAGCTGATTGCATGAATAACTCTCAAGTATTCAAATGTAAGTATACATTTATATCTTTCTGATAACAGAATTCCAAAGATCTGCAACAACGGAATRATGCATACCTTTTGCCAGGAACGTATGTTATGATAAACCTCAACACACAAAATAACTTCTGGATATGGAATCGGTCTAGGTTCCCCAGTCAGTGAACACTTCATCTGCTATCATCAAAATATATAACGTGTCAAATCCACAAATACATGAACAAATAAATAGAGGAAAACTAGCAGATCATGCTGATAGAGGACCTGAAATCTAGATAGACTTGGKAATCAGTGATGTGTAGAACTACTTCCTCTGATTTGGCAGTTGATGTAAGAAGATACAAAATTGAATTCTCTAAGAGTATCTGCAATGCTCATCCATCTACTTGCCCAAATTCACATTTTTCCTTTTAAAAGAGCAACCTCAGCATTGTAGGTAAGTAGCCCAGCGTCAACTTTATTGGGGAGGCTTAGGTTTTAGGGCACCCTGCCAAATTGTAGTACCTTCACTTGTTGACAAGCGTAAACATACGAAACATTAAAATGGATAATTTCAATGTATGTTAATATTTGGGCAAGCCTAGGGCTGCTTAGCATTGTACCAAGTTGGGAAGGTTATAAAACAGAGACAGTAAAAAGTTAAATGAAGGAAAGAGAAAATGATGTGTAACAAGGAGATGAAGAGAGAAACTTTGGGCTAGCTGTGCATTGCGGATGCTCTAAAGATACGTGGAGTAAGAGGTTATAAATGAATGCTATGGTAAAGTTGGTAACGAACCCATACGTAATTTGTAATGAGAGTTTCCATTTCATAACCATGGTCATACAGTCTCATCCTTAAAATGTACATTTCTTCACTTCACAAATTTTCAKTGCCTATCATTACAATGTTAAGTAGTAACTGTTGGAGAAAAAAAATTGATAATTGGTTAATCATTTGGGCCAAATATCCTTTGCCCTTTCTCTCTCATCTTTTTTGGTAAGTGTGCCAAACCAATCGGTTGCAACTAATTAGAAATAGAGGAAGTATATTAGAATGACCCATAAACAACAACACATTTCCTAATCAAAATTGCAAGTAGAAGAACATGTTAGATTGTGGACTTATAAACAAGAAAATGAACTATAATTAATAAAAGTTTGTCATATATTTGAGTGACTTGACTCACTCCCAGAAGCAAAATTTTGAAAATGCCCAATAGAAACTTGACTTCTCTGAACTGACACTCTTTGATCTCCACTACATAAATTAATTTTTGCTTTCCAAGCTCTGTCCTCTCTCTGTACAAGTTTATCCTAACAAACTGCTAATGCAATTCTAATGGTGCTCACATCCTTGGCGCGGTTCAAACCGTTAAATAAAGAATGTTTCTCTGTCAAAATTTTACCTTTGTGATCATAAAAGTGTCAAAATTGCGTTTTCATCAGAGAGATAATAAAATTGAAAAAGCATAATTTAAGTGACAAACAGACACCTTATTTTATGAATAAGTTAAGTTTGATAAATTTAGGCAGACAGAATAGAAGGTTTGTCGAAGATTCTGTGCAGGAAATCAGATCTTTATCAGGAAAGCATTCATAATAGGGAAGATAATTTAACCCCTTCCTCCTCTCAATATCCTGATCATGCAGAAGGGCTTCCTTCCTCTTCTCAATATCCTGATCATGGAGAAGGTTTTTCTTCCTCTTCTCAATATCCTGATTTCTGAACATGGAGAAAGTTTTCCTTTCTTCTTCATAATCATGCCTTAAGTGTCACTAAGCTTAAGCAAATATCTGAATGAGGAATGCTAATTTCTTCACCCTAACACTTCTTAACTCTCAAGTTAATGTTTGAGGACAAAGATGCCACACAAACAATTTGCAAAAATTCAACAACCCAACACAATTCTTCCTCAAACACAGCTACTAACCTAATAGTGCAGTTCAGATAGGATAGCAATTAGATTCAAAACACACAAGGAGCTACATATCCTCACTCCATTAATTGATGTAGAAAAGGACAAGAGAGGTGATCAGCACTAATGTATTTTCAGTACAGAATAACAATATATACTTGCATCTTCATATGTGACTTTCACAGCTACAAAAAAGCTAGATTTGCTAAGGATACTAAACTCTCAGCAGCTATACCAAAGGACCTCACTCTATTAATTGATGTCAAATATAGGGAAGAGAGGTGAATCAGCTTCAAACATATTTTCGATGCAGAACTTCATATTATTAGCTTCCTCAACCCCCAATCCACTTCTTTTTTTTTATTAAAAAAGACTTGACAAATTTTAGACACATGGATGAAAGGAGGTAATTGTATCAAACTATGACAAATCAGTGAATAAAGAGAAGTAACAAAAGGAACAAAAAATAGCAGGAAAATTTGAAGCACACACCTTGATAGGCCAGCTACAAGATTCAAGACATTTCAGAGTTTCAATGTTTCTGAAAGAGAGAGAACAATGTCTGTTTCTCGTGACTGAAATTTCAAACAGAGAAACAAAAGGTAAGATCAGGATAGAATCTGCAAACAAAAAAGGAATACAGACTGGACAAAGAGTATCATTGATCCAAACACACACCTCAATGAATGGATTTTACTGATGCTTTATCTTCTTCTTGCTCTCCCTGATTTTTGGCAAGATGCTCCACTTTCTTAAGATAATGAGTCCTGCCAGACTATCCCAAAGAAAACAAATATACTTAATGATGTTGCAATAGATATAGGATCGCAAGATAACAACAACTACGACGATTTACCGACTAAGTTAAGAATCATTTTCTGAACAGCTACTGGATAGCTTGAGATGTCTGCTGATCTATGTGACTGTCTACAATCATTGAGATGGATTAGTGAGTTACCGTGCCATTTATTTTGTTTTGTGAGTTTGCTGATTACGAGTAGCGTGAGTGAATGAGGGTGTCTAACATGCAATTTAGTAGGGGCTACTCTTTCAAAGATCCTTCATATATGATGCTTTCGTGACTGTCAGCGCTGATAGAGTGGTTCTGTGTTCAGTATACTTAATATTGGAGTCGGATTTGATGCTGAAGTTATACTTAGAGGGGAGATAGTATTATGTTGGCGATTAATTAGCGTTAAATATACTTATGTATAATATTATACAGTTCACCTCAAAAGAAGCATAGAAGTCTTCTTTTACTTATCTCTACATGCAAACCAATGACAAGAAAAAAACTTTTGTTGAAAGAAAAATATCAATGAATAATACACCTCTTGACCACTTTAAAAGAAAAATTAAAAGGGGTAAAAATGAGACTCTTACATGCAATTTCTATGCTCCCCTTAAATAGATCTGCCAAATTTATAGCTTTGAAGGGCAGGGGGGTAGATTAGGAGTAATGTTGCAATGGAAACCAAACAAATTAATCGCATATCCTACAGCATAGAGAATGATACTAAGAGGAGGAATATTACATCAACATATTTATCCTTCTCACGGTCAGCCAATTTCCCTGACTTCACATTCTTTGACTTGAACTTTTTATTAGCATTTTTCTTCCTCTTCTTCAGGTTGGCATCATCATTTTCTCCTTTGTAACTTGGGTCAGAGGATCTGCCATCGGAATCACATGGAGCTGATGTTTTCGCATCCACCATCGTTTGATAATCATCAGCCCTGGGAATTCAGACAGTCAATAGAGTCAACAAACCACCCATATGCTGCAAGCTCAAGAAAAGTTCTGCAATAAGTACACTTGTAAAATTTAGTTTTAATGATTATCAATCAGTTCATAATGGTAAATAACAAAAAAATAAAAAAATAAAATGCCCATCTTCCACTCTAAACAACAAATAACAAAAAGTAATATTTGCAGCCAGAAAGAGAATTTGAAATTTCTATAATACAGCTTCTTTTTTTGCATTCATATGAGTCATATCACATTATCACAGCTTAAAATAACTATTTTACTCTTAATAATTAGTACAAGTAAACAATGACTTGATTAGTTGGCATTTTTGAAATGGAGGGAGTATTTTGCATAGCATTATAGTACAATTAATCAAAGCCTTAATTCCATAAGTGGGGTTGGCTGTATAAACCAAAAGTGATTACTCTGTGCACTCATCTACAACCTTAAGCAACAGAGTACGAGAAAGTTGAAAAACATACTAACCCTGAGCTACTTGGATCTTCAACAAATTCTGAAGAAGTTCTAGCCTCCAGGTCATCCTACAAACAATGAAAATATATACATAATTTCAAAAATCATACAAGAAAAACCATTTCATACATAACAATTAACAAGTTAGGTTAAAGACAACACAAAGTAGCACCAATATAATTGACACTAATGCCATGATAACATACCTCAAATGCAATCTTCATGGCCTCAGCAACCAGCTCCACGTCACTGTATATTTTAAGTTCGTCCACTCTAAGACAGCAAAAACACAACTCGATTTTATCACCAAATGTAATTATCAGAAGACTATTACAACACGGACGAGAAGAGGACAATAGCAAAGACTTACGATAAATCTTCTTCTTCTTCCAATTCAATAGGTTCAGCCTTCAGCTTCAGCGCCTAATTCAGCCTTTAAACTCTCCAATTCCCGGTAAACATCAGACTCAAAAACACAAGTCCTGGTGGGAGGGCTTACAAAGTCGTGTACAAAGATGGGGCCACCTAGAGGAATCGAAAATGAGGATTCTTCTTCTAAAAGAGATGACTCACCCTTCTCCATCTTTTGGCACCAAATTTCTGAGAATATCAAGCTGCTTGATCTCAAGCAGTCTCAGATCCTGAGCACCATTTCTGTCAAAACAGTGAATAAAAACAAGGAAAACTTGTCATTATTTCATTAACTACTCAAGTTTTGTCAAAGTTTAAATAACTACCCGCTTTTTATTTTATTAAAAATAACTACCCAATTTTGTGTTAAAGTTCAGACTTTAGAAACCCTACACAATTTTATTTTCCGGCCAAAAAAAAAGGAATTTTTCGGCATGTGGGGCCTAACCTTTCCCTCCAAAACTCCCCTATAATATGCAATTACCATTATACCCTCAATTTTTAACCCTTTTACTCTCTTCTATTCTCACTCTCTTTCCTTTCTCTCTCCTCCTTCTGAATCTCACTGTGACAAAGCCTTAAGCTAACAACAGAACATTCTACCTAATTTTATCAGCATAATTGCAAAACAAATTGGGAAAACAAGTAAACCAATGCATTAATATTAATAACATTTCGAGATCAGACAACTGAATTTAAGTCCATAAACTTAACAAAGCTTCAAACTTGTTCATCAAAAATTCAATTACTAATTACCGAAAAAAATGCAGAACATTACAAGACACAAAAAGTGAAACAAAATCCACAATGTCCTCAATTAACAACAATCAATCAAACTCTAAATTTCAAAAGAACCCAATTGCAAATAAGATGAACCTAATTTAAGAAAACAATCAATCAACCAAGCAAAGGAGGAAAATTCTCTGGAAAAAAGCAACAGTTTGAAGATTGAGAAGAAAAACTTGAATCTTTATGACTTTATCCAATAAGGCGAATAACCTAGCATCCAACAACAACTGAATGATAATAGAATCCGCAAGAAATCGAAAATTTCAGCCCAAAAAATTCAAAGGAAAAACAGAGAAGATTTTTGAGTTGAAGAGATGATAGGAAGGAGGTGAAGAGGCCCATCTTGATAATCATGAATTCATACATGATTAAACAATTACTCCGTAACTGAGTTAGTATAGTATCTAATAATAATACCTTGAAAATCGAAAAATCTGAAATTTCTGATTGGTTCCCTGCAATGCTGCCGCCAAGCCGCCGCTGCTACACTCACTGGTTCACTGAGTTGCTTTGCTCACTGCAGACTTATTGCGGTGCTGCCTCTGCCGCTGCTCAATTTAAGATATAAGAGGGTTGCGAGTGAGGGAGATGGTGCAGTGGTGAGGTTGTTGTGCGTCGGTGGTGAGTTGGTTGTATGGTGGGGTTGCTTGGTGGTGGCGGTAATGGAGGAGAGAGGAAAGAGGGGAAAGAAAGGAAACAGAGTGAGATTCACAAGGAGGAGAGAGGAGAGAGAAAGGAAAGAGAGTGAGATGAGAAGACACTAAGAGCACCTACAACGGTGACTCAAAATTTCCTTCATCCCTCTCTCTCTACCACTTTCTCACTCATTTTTATTCTTCCTAAAAAAAATTTTCATCATCTTCATCACAACCATGACCCAAAAAATCACTTCATCTCTCTCTCTCCTACTTTTTAACTCTACCTCACAACACTTTCTCTTTCATCCTACTCATCATTTTCCTTTTATTTATTGTATATTAATGTATTTTTAATTGGATTAGAGGTTATAATCACTCAAGATTCGCGATAAATTTAATTTGTTTAACTGTTAATTTTCGGATTAATTTATAATTTTTGGATTAATACTTAATTTCGGATTAGTTGTTAATTTTTGGATTAGTCTGATAGTTTTCGGGATTAGTTGTTTAATCTTGGATAGTTGAATTCATCTCTGCTAATTTTATTATTTTCGGAATAATTAATTATTTTAATTAACAATCGCAATAATTAATTTAACAAATTTACTCGATCAATTTTAATTAACATTGTAAACAATACACTGTGAATTTAATAGCTAAAATCGGAAAAAAAACCCGCCTTCAACATGAAAGTAAAAACTATAGGAGAATCTAATTAATAAAATTGACAATTGCATTTTTTTCCATGGATTATCAACGTCTTCGAGAACGTTTCCAGATGGTGTTCAAGTCTCAAATCGTTTTTTCAACGCGATATGAATCTGCCTATTATTTTTTTAGAATTTTTAATATTTTAGCAAATTAAAATAATTCACAAAATAACCAAATAATTTGTTAAGAGGGGGAAAAATGTAAAAATATAATCAACATATAAGGCAAATGGGGTGTCTATCTGAGAGTTTGAAAAGTATGAATTTGGGTAATTTATTTTATTTATTTTTTTTTTTATAATGGTGAAATCAGAGCAAATAGGATTAGATTGATTGAGATAAGCAAACCTGTAGGTAACGTGGCGTGTTGCCATTGGGCCACGTCACCTCAGGCTGTCAGATAATTTTCTTCCTGTTTATCACCAAAACGGCTTCGTTTACTTCTCCAAGCAATGAAAAAAAAAAGAAAATTTTGCCAACGTGGCGCAGGACCCACAAGCAATTCCCGTCTTCAACTCCGTCATCTTTAGACGAGAATGACGACGAGTCTTAGAATGAATTAATGGGTCATCCATTTTTTCATTGTTGTAGCTCATGACAACAAGTGTCTTAAGAAGACAAGACCCATTTATTCTTTGTTGTACATGCTCTAAGGCAACTTATTTCTACTAAATTGAAGTACTCAACTGAACTTATTTTTAGTAAAACCTTAACAAATTTCTCAAGGATTGAACTAAACTTTTTTTTATTGAACTAAATTTATTTTTGCTGAAACCTTAACAAATTTCTTAACGACTGAACTTATTACTACTGAACTGAAACTTATCTAAATAAGATGACGAAAACAAGACCTAAAAGGGTTAAAAATGAGGGTATAATTCTAAGTTATTACTACTGAGCTTTTGTCCAATTTCGATACAACCACACTCACAACACCGGCTCAACCACCCATAACATCCACCAACCAACCCACCCCGCCGCATTTTACCCATCCCCCGCGGCCTCAACACAAGCCATCGTTGTCGCCGATGTCGCAACAACCCCAGTTTGTTGCCGCTACAACACAAGTCGTCACATCCATTGAGATACCTATACAACAATGCAAATTACTAAATTAGTTCAGTCGTCAAAAGCACGGAAAAGTCCACATAGTAGTACAAAAAAAAATTAACTCCCTCCATTGATACTCTAGTTCGATCCCTGTTGGCTTCTTTTTTCAATTTGCTTTGGTGGTTTCATTCTTTTATGAAGAACGAAGTAACTAAAACTCAAAATCTTCTCTCTCTTTCTCTCTCCTCTCTATGGTTCGAGGCGACGCTCCTCCACTTCTTCGCCGCACGACTATTGAGTGTCAACCGCCTCTGGTCATCCAGGTACTCGTTTTATTTCTGTAATTCTAAGTTAATTAATCATATATTTGTTCTGTTAATTGTAATTTGTGTATGCAATGAAGTAGTGAATTAACACTAGTAGAAAATAGACAAAAGCTGCACCTCAAATGTTGTAGTTATGTAAAAACCGCAACATTTGAGTGTTAAAAGTTGCGGTTATTTAAAAAACCACAGCTTTTATACCCTCTTAGAGCCCCAAAAAATAGAAATATCACAAAAGCTGCGGTTTTTTCTAAAAACCGCAGCTTTTGACTTTGTTAAAACAAACAATTAAACCGCAGCCCAACAATACAACTCGACCCACTCATTTCTCACCTAAACCTAATAAACCCTTATTCTCTCTCTTACACTCAACTCCTCTTCTCACGCCTCTTTCTTACTTCTCCCTCCTCCCTTTCATTCTCATCTCTTTCACTTCTCTCCTCTTAAATTTCTCTCTCCACCATTCACAGACTTCCTCCTCTCCATTCGCTACTGTTTTCTCTCTCCTCTTCGCGTCACCTCTGACGTCGTTGTTTTTCTTCGTGCCACCTCCAACGTCGTTGCTTTTCTTTGCGCCACCTCCGCTGCTATTTTGTCACGAGATATGGGGTTTTGGTAAGTTAAGTTTATATTTTTATGAATTATTATTTTTATTTCTAGGTTTTGGTGAATAGATCTGGGTTTTATTTCAATTTTATTGTGATTTGATTTCTGATTTTAATTATTTTGACTTTAATTCTCGCAGCTTGAGATTTGGAAATTGAAGGCGGGGCTAAGGCGGTTGTTATAGAGGCTGATGTTGAAGTCAGTGACGATGGAGGAGCGGTCGAAGGTAACTTCTTCTTCTTTTTCAGTTTTGGTTTTCATTATTGGTGTCTTGATTTCGATGTTCTTCCTAGATCTCATTTGTTTCGAATTTGGCTTCAAATTAATCTCCAGATTTTATATTTTTAGGTTAATTTATGGTTTGGTGATAGCATGGTTATTGAAATTTGAAACTTTTGGACTGATTAATTACTTATAGCTTGCGAGTTATTGAAAATTTCTTATGTTTACTCTAGTTTTGTTTTCAATTTCTTATCATAATGATATATCTGTTTTTGGTTTTAGCAACGTGTGTAATAGGGGGTATCTTTAGTTTTTGTGTGTGTTGGACCGACTGAACAATACAAGAGGGGGGGGGGGTGATTTGTATTGTAGGGAACTTAAGTAATTTTCGCGGAATTAAAAGAACTTAAGCAAAAGAAACTTGAGACAAGAAGTTTTCCAAACACAGAAACTCTCAAGACAAACGCCAAGAGAGGAAAAACTGTGACCTGATGCAACACAAGATTTCTTCTTAATTATAAAGGATACAACACCTATTACAATCTAAGACACTCGTTCTCAGTTCCTACATCCTCTACAAACTTCTTGGAACCCATCAGCAACCGTAACCCCCGTTGGTTACCTTGCTTAACTGCTCGTTTTCCTCTGATAATCCCGTTACGGTTTTGAGCACAGCACAACCCGTTCCGCTTCAATACGCAGAAAAAGCACTTTTTACAAACTCATGAAACTAAAAGCTTGGTTAACAAACTGTGATAATGCTCTGATGATTTTCTTTGCTCTTAGTGTTGTGGTTATTTCTTTCTATTTAGAGTATTTATAGTGTATAGATTTCCGCTGAAAGCCAAGCCAAAAGTCATTACTCACATTACCCCATATCTTGTAGGAGTGATGCCATGTAGTGGAACTTGACATCCAGTCCTTAACACACGGATCATAAGCAACAAATTAATCCGTTCAACTGCTTCCTAAAAATACTCCACTTTAGGCATTTTGAGAATTTTCCGTTTTGCACATATATCATTTTACTTGTTAAACGATTCTTATTTATAGGGAAACATAATTTTCATCAAACGATTTCTAAAATCCGAAAGATATTTTTGCAAGGATAAAATATATTTTTTTTCGAAGATTAATATAAAGTTTTTTAAGAAAATATTCTAACAGAAATTTTATCTTTAATATTTTATAAAAAGAATTTTGTTTATTAAACATATTAACATAATCCTACAGGAGGCTTTTATGTGTTCAATCGGAAAAGTTTTAATTCTTTGTGGCAGGGTTATAAACGGTAGGTGTAAGGAGGCATAGAGTAGATTGAGCTAGAGGAGTGCCCGGGGGACACTATGGTGGTTAAGGAGAATAAAAATCCTTTAATAGATTTTAGTCAGCGCACCAACTTAGATATTATTTCCTTTTTATCCTATGAGCAAATATTTCATCATATATACCAGCTGTACAATATCTTAAGGAACCGTAGAATCTAACTGTAACATTCAATGTGAGTCTTGTTTATCAGGACTTCCCTTTCCTTGGTTGAACTTCTCTTGAGTTCCTTCACACTTTGCAATGGAATCACCGGAGCTCCTTCTTCTTTCTAAGGATGTTTCTCCATAAGACTTCTTGAAACTGGAAACTTTATCACATAAACACACACGATTAGATAAACATCATAGAGTTTGGCCTTCCTTGTTTGGAATGGCCATTCATCAAAACTTTAGGGTTTCACAATATTCCCCCTTTTGATGAATGCCAAACCAAGGCCAAGACTCTTTAAAATGAATAGACCAAAAAATCAATAATAGTGTGGTTAAGTGCATAATAGACCAATTAAGCACAGGATATAAAGAGACACAAAGAAAGTTTGAATTTTACCCTTTTACATCTTATGTTAGAACAACGTTCAAGGGAACATCGATCCTAGTAT